>OZJO01000247.1:5503-41443 GCA_900406225.1 Acrobeloides nanus
AAAAAATGCGTCAAAATTAGGGGTTGTAAGTTTTAACCCCAACAAAATTATTTTTGGGGATTTTTGACCCCAAAAAAATTTTTTCAGAATTTTTCGATGCGCGCAATCGATTCCTCGCACAAAATTACCCCTAAAAATGATTTTGTTGGGGTTAAAACTTATAACCCCTAATTTTGACGCAATTTTTTCCATTTTTTGACCCCCGGAAAATTTTTTCAGAATTTTTCGATGCGCGCAATCGATTTCTCACATAAAATTACCCCTAAATGGTCACTTGTTAAAAAAATTTTAAAAATTTTTCTACCCGGCCATAATTGACACCCCCCCCTTTAAGTTCGACACCTAATGTTGACTAGTACCAAAAATTTGAAATACCTTTGAGTTAAGGCAAAATTTGCTCCATTACTCCATTCACCATAGAAAACAGTAAAGTTGGGAAACATATTATCTTCCATAGTAAGAGAATAATTTGCAAAATAAGGAATGAAGCATTCTAATAATGCCTAGAATTGATCAAATTTTCTTTTTTCGAAGAAAAAATTACTTTATTTTGTTGATCTGAACAAGTTTCATTGTTTGAATTATTACTTGCTTTTATATTGGTTAAAAAGGTTTGCTTAGCATCCAATTTGTTGAACAACAAACTATATCCTCTAACACAAATCAACAATTGTAGACACAATAGGAAATACTTCATTTTTGGTCAAATCTATCAAAAATGACTTCATTCTCGCTTGCAGCTCTCCTATCATCAAATAGCCTTTAACCAACTGTGCTTATCAAATATTCGAATAAGCAAACAATGGAATGCAAAAATGTCTGATGTGCACATATAGGGTGTTTTTTGAGCTTATAAAGGACTAGGGTTGTCGAGATTTTTGAATCAAGATCTAGATCCAACAAACCAAGATAATATTTTCGAAATTTCTATTTTTGAGATCGAGATCTCGATTTTCGAGATCAACAATTTTTTAAAATTTTACCATTGTCCCCCCACGTTTTTTCCACAAAATTTCCAAATTTTTGGGCAAAAACATAAGGGGGGGAGAGAAAAAATTAGAAAAATTAGTTCACTTTTTCGGATTTGTTGTCATTTTTGTTGATATTCAGAAAGTTAATAAAAATGAAGCATTTTTTGTTTGTATAGTTAATTCTGAATCGTTGTCGTTTTCGAGAAAATTGCGTGTGAAGTTGGTGATTTGAAATTTTGTGTATTACAACGAAAACATGTACCTGAATGCTTCTACGATAACTTTTAACTTGCATCAATTAATTGAAGCGATTATTCAAAATTATCTTATTAATCGCTTCAATAAACAACTTTTACAGGGTGGCAAAAAAACTGCAATTTTAGTTTATATGATGATTTTCGATCATCATACAAATTACAAAAAATGTATTTTTCAGAAATATCTAATTCAAAATTTTTTGTACTTTGTATGATGGAATCTTGAATTATGATAAATTCTGATTTCGACCTTCGGGATTTTTTGTAGTTTGTATGATGATCGCAAATCATCATACAAACTAAAATGGCAGTTTTTTTGTGCCACTCTGTAATTGATGCAAGAAACATTCAGGTACATGTTTTCGTTGTAATACACAAAATTTCAATGCGCCAACTTCACACGCAATTATCTCGAAAACGACAACGATTCAGAATTTACCGTAAAAACAAAAAATGCTCCATTTTCATGAATTTTCCGAAATTCTCAAACATAGTAACTTTTTTCCTATCGGACTGGTCCTTTAATCCATTTATTAAACTATACAATTTTTAACAAGACCCATATTAAAGCCTATAGAAATGTATATTTAAAAAAAAATAAAAAATCAATGCTTAAATTCTTCAGAAATTGCCTCGGGCACGACAGGTATTATTCGTCTACAGATATACAAAAATCCGGTGGCACACCCTTCAGAATCTCTATCCTCGACCACATAAGTGCAACGACAACTTCCATCAGCGGAAAATCCGGGATAGATCAAGTTACAGGTTTCATCCGTCGATGGGCTAGGTCGGCCATCTTCAATTGGGTTGAGGATTCGGCACTTGAACGTGGGACCTAGAATTTATGACTTTGTATATAGTTTGTATAAAATTAATTGACCCTGAATCAGGCTCAATTCTCAAATTTGGTCTAAAAAAGACAAAAATTATTCAAGTTTGAATAAACATGTTACAAGCTTTCAAAGATGTTACATGTTTCTTTATATCATAACTTGCAATCGCATAAAATAAGCGATTAAACATTATGATATTTCTATCATAATCTGTAATCGACTAAATAAATGATTACAAATTATGATATTTTTATCATAACATGTAATCGCTTAAAATAAACAATTACAAGTTATGATATGCAAAAACATGTAACATCTTTTCAAAACATGTCACATATTTTGCCAAACTAGGATGAATTTAATATTTTAATAGAAAAATTTATGTACTTCTATCAGAAAGAAGTACATAAATTTTCAACAAAAAATTTTTTCATTTCAAATTTTTTTTTGAATAAAAAATTTTTTAAATCTGATAATTATAAAAATTTCTATAACATGTGAAATTTTCTAAAAATTCACAAAAATTTAATAAACATAAATTTTTCTATTAAATTAATTTATAAATGTAAAAATAATGGGAAAAAATTTTGTTTAAAAACATGAAAACTCTAAAACCGCAAAAAGAAATTCCAACCTGCCGGATTTGAACCAGCGACCTAAGGATAGCTATTCACTCTACAGTCCTCCGCTCTACCAACTGAGCTAAGGTTGGGTTAGAGAAATGAACACTCTTTTCTATGTCTATCAGATGCATTTTTCTCTGTTTATGTGTATGTGTAGTAAATTTCTTATATTTGTAAGGAATTAAAAATTGAAAATATAAAAAAAGTAAAAGTGGGGGAGGAAATAATAAAAAATTATATTAAAAAGGTTGAAGATATTTCATAAAAATTTGAATTTTTTAAAATTACCTAAAAAATCCCCTCCTAAACAAGGGTATATTACTCAACTCACCATGGAAATGTTGATTCCCATGTCGAATAATCACTGGCTTAGGTGCTGGATTTCTATTTCTGCCTCTGATTTCTTGACCAGGCCATGAATTTGACCCCCTATGTGTTTCTGGATTAGCTTTTACTGCTGTAGATCCTATTCTCGACACTGTTTGAGATTCCTCTATAGGTCTAAAGAATGGTCTAGATTGAGGTCTGGGTATCTCTGGTTGAGGTTCATGAGATTTTTCTTCTGACTTTTCTATGGACGCATGAGGAGTTTCAGTGGTAGCTTCAATACGAGCATTGAAAACTTGGCTGCAAAAACGATAAAAAATTAATATTTGGCAATACTAAATTTACCCTCCTTTCAGTTTTAAAAATATGGTGTTAGACATGACATGTTGTTCAAGATGTTGTCCACCTTGTGGTAAAATTGGGACGGGTCTAAAAAATTAATTTTTTATAAAATATTTGAAAATTTTTAGGCGTAGTCAGATACCTGTAAATTATGAAATATCAAATTTTAACAAAAAAAATATAACAAAAAAATCAAAAATTTTTTTTTTAATTTTACAAAATTGTTCAAAATTTGCTCAAAAATATTCAAAATTGATGTTGGGGCCAGGTGCTCTGAAAATTTCTAAAAATGCCAAGATTTAGAATTTTTCGATTTTTTGGAATTTGTTTGTAAGTACACTACTTAGTTGTTTGCGGCCCAAATTCAAATATTTCATGCGCTGCATCCTTTGGTTTAACATTCTCTTGTATTGCTTCATGTGAATTTTTGCTAAAATTTTTTCTTCAAAATTCAAAAAAATCTATACTTGTTTTGGTTGAAATTTCTCTCTGGTTCATTAATGTTTTTTTTAAACTCTTCTCTATTACTTTCGAAATTTAATTGTGCTCGTGTAGCTATTGGAATATTGATGTTGGGGCGAGATGTTCTGAAAATTTCTGGTTGTGGGGTGGTTAGATTGTAGGTTCTAGGTCCGGTTGGTGTAGTGACACGATGTGATGAGCTAGGACTAGTCTTCCACCATGGTACCCAGGCTGGAGCTGACTGAAATTGTTATTTTTTATTTGTTAATTGGTGGATGAAGTAGAAAATTATAAAGAAAAAATGCTAAAAATCTATGATGAATATGAAATTTTTAAAATTTTTACAACCAATTGAGAAGTGACAAAACATGTTGCATGTTTTGAAAAGATGTTACATGTTTTTACATATCATAACTTGTAATTTCTTATTTTAAGTGATTACACATTATGGTAAAAGTATCATAATTTTTAAGCACTAAATTGATCAATTACAGATTATGATAGAAATATCATAACGTGTAATCGTCTATTTTGTGCAATTTCAAGTTATGATATATAGAACATGTAGCATCTTTTGAAAAACATGTAACATGTTTTCTCAATTTTGGAAAGTTTTTGGCTTTCAGACACTAAAATTATTTGTGTTTTATAGAGTTTATTTGTGAAATTAGATAGTGAAATTTTATTTCCAATTTTTAAAATTTTTAACGATTTTTTGAATATTTTCAAAATTTTTCTTAGCCCCTCCATATTTCAGAGCAACTACATAATAGGGGGGGGGCCACCCACGTGAAAAAATTTTTAAAAATTTTTCTGGAAATGATCCCTCTAGGGCTAAAAATATGCCGGGAATCTAAATTTGACATTTTCAAAGCAAAAAACACTTTTCTGATCCAGGGAAGGCCTGTGTATTTTAGCGAAAAATCGTAAAAATGCCCTTATTGTGTAGTAGCTCCCATATTTTTTACTTTTTGCGTTTCTCTTCCACTATCCGAATCTTGTACTGATCTGCGTGTAGTCGCCTCAACTTCTGGCTCTTGACTTGAACCAGACCATATACTCCAAGGTATATTGAAAGCTGGAAAATTGCTGGCCATTGATTTTGGTTGAGGTGTAAATTCCAAAATTCTTCCAGGCTTCTTTGTTGTAGTATCAACAGAAGTAGGAGTGGTAACGGGTACAAAAATATGCTCCCATTCTTGATTTACCTTGACTTTTCTGGCCTCCTGAATAGGCCGACTTGTAGGAGGCGCTCTGGTGATAGGAGTATATTCTGGTGTAGTCCAAGTAACAAGCGGTTTGGTGGATCCTTTAGTAGCCCATGTGGGGACTTTTCGAGTGGTGATTGGGACCTAAAATTTTTAAAAATAAAAATCTTGAGGGTTCTGGGGTATCCCTAGGGAGTACTGTACCCATTCCCCTTTCTATAGGGATACCCTTTATCTAGGATTTTTTGTAGATGGTATGGGTCGATGATAGCTGTATGGTGATAATTTTTATGAGGGAAAATTAAAATTCACAAACATTGACAAAACATATTGGATGTTTTGAAAAAATGTTATATTTATTATAAGGCTCAGGTTCGATTCCCGCCAGTGGCGAAATGTTTTTGCATTTTTTTATTTTTTGATAATTTTTAACCCATTTAGGTTTTCGCATCCCAGGAACTCGATTTTGACATTATTTCTTCAGTAAACCTAAATGGGTTGAAATTGTCAAAAAATAAAAAAATGCAAAAACATTTCGTCCCTGGAAGGAATCAAACCCGAGCCTTATAATATAGGGTTCCACAGAGGTCAAAATCGAACAATAATGATAGGACAGTTTTTTTCATGTAATTTTAAAGGGAGTTTGCTTTAAAAACTTTTTTTGATTCGCTAAAATTAGGTCCGAGAATCGAACCCGATGGGCACAACGTTGCTTAACTTGCCAGATCGGATGGGATCGCTCTTTACCTGAATCGAGAAATTTTTTTGGATTTCTGAGAAAAAATCAAATTTTTAATGATACTTGTTAGAAAAAACAGACTTTAGCTGTTCTGATAATATGTGAAAACTGTCCATATCAAATTATTCGTCCATTTTTACACTTGCATCTATCTCAATCTTGCATTGTTTGTCTTGTGTCCTCGTTAGTATAGTGGTAAGTATCCACGCCTGTCACGTGTGAGACCCGGGTTCGATTCCCGGACGGGGAGTATCTTTTTGCCTCTTTTTAAATTCAAATCTTTAGTGAACTTGTTAGAAAAAACAGACTTTAGCTGTTCTGATAAAATGTGAAAACTTCACAAGTCAAATTATTCGTCCATTTACACTTGCACCTATCTCAATATGTCATTATTTATCACATGTCCTCGTTAGTATAGTGGTAAGTATCCACGCCTGTCACGTGTGAGACCCGGGTTCGATTCCCGGACGGGGAGTATCTTTTTGCCTCTTTTTAAATTCAAATCTTTAGTGAACTTGTTAGAAAAAACAGACTTTAGCTGTTCTGATAAAATGTGAAAACTTCACAAGTCAAATTATTCGTCCATTTACACTTGCACCTATCTCAATATGTCATTATTTATCACATGTCCTCGTTAGTATAGTGGTAAGTATCCACGCCTGTCACGTGTGAGACCCGGGTTCGATTCCCGGACGGGGAGTATCTTTTTGCCTCTTTTTAAAATTAAATTTTTAAAATAAAAAAATTACTCTATCATATCCTGAATATTGACCAAATCTCCACACTACATATGGTGGTAACACTGAAACTTTTTCGTCATAAAGGTCATCCTGATCTGCCTCTTTATCATAATCATCATCAAAATTTAAAACTTCTGGATTTTGAAACTGTGTCTCATCTAACACATAAACATCTAAAAAAATCAAATTTTTAGTGAAAATTGGGAAAAATATATAAAATTAAGTAGGGTAGAAAATTTTTTAAACAAATGACCCTTTAGGGGTAATTTATGCGAGGAATCGATTGCGCGCATTGAAAAATTCTGAAAAAATTTTCCGGGGTGTTGGAGTTAAAACTTATAACCCCTAATTTTGATTCAATTTTTTCCATTTTTTGACCCTCGGAAAATTTTTTCTTTCGATGCGCGCAATCGATTTCTCGCATAAAATTACCCCTAAAGGGTCACTTGTTAAAAAAATTTAAAAAATTTTCTACCCGGCCGTAAGTTGGACATTTTCCCTTTAACTCAATTTTTACATCCGTTACAATTTTTGCCTCCCCATCAAATATTTCAAATGATTAATTTTTCAAAAATCGTGAAATTTTGAATAAAAATTGTTTTAAAAAAAATCGTGAAATTTTGGATAAAAATTGTTTTAAATTTTTTAAGAATTGATTAAAAATGTCTAATTTCATATATAAAAATAATTTTTGCCCCCAATGTCAAAAACTATTCAAATTGATAAAAAATGTTACATGTTTTCAAAAAGATGTAGCATGTTTCTATATATCATAACTTGTAATCGCTTAAAATATTCAATTACAAGTTATGATATTTCTACCATAATCTATAATCGCTTAAATAAAGAGATTACAAATTATGATATTATTATCATAACCTATAAACGCTTAAATACGCAATTACAAATTATGATATATAGAAACATGTAACATCTTTTCAAAAGATGTGACATGTTTTACCAATTTTGGATGAATTTTATTTTATTTTTAATTTTTATGATAAATATTGTTAAATATAAAATTTTTTAACGAAATTAATCAGTTTCTTATCATTTTGACAAAAAATTACCAAACTTCAATTTGTTTTAAAAAAAATTGTTGATTTTTTTCTTTTCAAAAATTGTACAGGGTAGCTAAAAAACCGTACTTTTGCAAATTTTCGAGCAATTTTTAAAAATTTTTCCTAAAATGACCCGATGGGGGGTTTTCTATGCGAGAAATCTTTTGCGCGCATTAACAAATCTTGAAAACAATTTCTAGTTTTTTCTGCGATTTCATGGATAGGGAAGCGTTTTTACGATTGTTAAATGCTTGCAAACGATTTCTCGCATAGAAATAAGGTCATTTTGATAAAAAAATTAAAAAATTTTTTTGCAAAAATGTGCTCGAAAATTCGCAAAAGTACGGTTTTTTAGGTACCCTGTAGTTTATATTTTTGTAAAATTTGTTTTCCAAAATTGTATTTTTTCATTTATTCTCAAAAAATATAAAAGAACGGGGAGCGTATTTCTTGTCTGCTAAAAAGTCTTTACCTCCGTTCCTAAAAACCTTTACATTTTTGGCATATAAACAATCACAAAAACATAGCAGCAAAATAGAAAATGGTATAGAAAATTCTCTTTTCAGATCAAAGAGAAATATATTCATGTCTAAAATTTTAAATTTTTTTCAAACAGGTTAGACCTTCAAAAATCTTCAACATTCCCAAAAAAGTTCAAAACCATAAGGCTATCCCGGAGCGCATTCGCGCAACAACAAGTTTTGAATGCAAGTTTTTAGATGCAAGCTGACATGCAAAGATAAGATCATAAATTGTCAATTATGAATCATTTGTATTGGTCTGTGTGCTAATATTAACGGGTTTGTTTTCTTCAAGGTGGAAAATGTCATGTTTTTCGAGGTTGTGATTTTTTTTTTGTTTTGTTTATTGGGAGAGACCAACATTCTTGTTCCACTTTAATAGAGCCACGCCCTTTGTATATAAATTACTGGCTGGGTGGTCTATAAAGTTTTGTTTGGGAACAAAGTTCAAAAATTGTCTGAAAATAGGGTCAAGAATTTTTTGATTTTGATCAACAATCAGAGTCTTTTTTGTTACTCCACTCTCCAAATTTCCTAGATTCGGCACTGACTCATTTCTTATACACTCTGCCAAAAAAGATCCTGAAAAAACAGCATTAGAGCGACGCCCTTCGTATACACATATGGACGATACCCCCTACCCCTCCACTAGATTTCGAAATGTTACTCCTCACCCAGATTTTGAAAAGTTGTCCCTTCTTCAGATCTCGAAAAGTTGCCCCTCCGTCAGATTTCAACAAATTGCTCTTTCCCACAAATGTCGAAAGTTGCAACCTTCACCGGAGGTTGTAACTTTTGAAAAGTTGCTCCTTCCCCAAATTTCGAGAAGTTGCCACCCCTCTAGGTTTCTAAAAATTTATCCCTTCACCAGATTTCGAAAAGTTGTTACATCACCCAGTTCCGAAAAGTTTATGGACCTTGATGTGGAAATTGTTTTTACAATTTCTGAAAAAATGTCATTTTTTCTTTTTTTTCAACAAAATCATCAAACATGTCTATTTTACCCAAAAAAGCGATTTCTAGCCAGAAATGAAATTTTAGTCTTTTTTTCCAAAATTGCGAATTTTTGTGCGCAAAAACCATTTTTAGCCCAGAAATTTACATTTTTAAAATGAAAACAAGCTTACTATGGCCCGTATGCACCTGAATTTTGTCTAAAAATGCTTATTTAAAAAAAATCAATACGACCCCCCTCCCCCACCAGTGTCGAGGCAAGGGGAATACAAGGAGAACATACCCCCCCCCCCTCCTAGTGGGTCAAAAACACAAAAAATCAAAAGGGTCAACCTTATGATTTTGGAATAGTACCCTCCCCTAGTCGACTCTTCTCTCTATACCATTGCACGCCTTCACCCCTTTCCAAACGATGAATTTATGAAAGAATGCTCCCCCCAAACCGAAATTTTTTTAAGAAAAATGGCATTTTTGGTTAAAATTCGATAGAAAAATGAGGTTTTACCTAGTTGCCCCCCAAAAACAAATCTTGAATCCGCTACTCTCCCCCCCCCCATACACACAATAGACTAGGGAGAAGGATCGGTCATGGGGGGTGGGGAGGCATTTCCCCAAAAAAGGCTGATTTTTGAAAAAAAGGGAGTCTTTTATAATAAGGGACTTTTTTAAAAATTTCGGCCACTAGAAGATGGAGCACCTGCCCCCTTGCCTATGCCACTCTCCCCTCCCCCATTATTTTCATAGATAAGGGGATCTGGCTACACCACTGGGAATACCACTCTCCCACATTTGGAAAGAGGGATATTGCCTACATCTGAACACATGCACACCAAACATAACAAAACATTAAAATTATAAAACAAAATGTAACACGTAATTTTGCCCCTAAGCAAATCATCAAAACCTAACAAATATATAAATGAGTCTGTTTTCCTGAACAAAACTACTCATCTGTACCCCCACCGGAACGGCATTCCAGCATCGGTTTAAAGCATTAAGGGTGGAGTTTTCCTCCGGTTTTTTATTTGGGTTCCACTCAGCTGGTGTTTCCGAGAAAACATCAAGGAAAGATCAACAAAATTACTACATACTACGTTTTCCGGTGCCCATCTTCCCTAATGTCTGCATGAAAAATGATGGGTTTTTAAAACAATCAAATTTGGCAAAGGCCCTGATTATTTGCTTTTGACGTTAAACCGAAATTTGGTAGTTGCAAGAGGAAAAGAATAGTGTAAAAAACCGGTAGTGTAAACCAAAACAATGGTGACCTTGGCCATGGTTTCGATTTCAAAGGTTGAATGAAAAACTTTCATAAAAAGCTATAAAGTTGTTATCAAGTGTGTAATTGTGTAAATTGAGTCCTTCGGACAAAAGATGTAATTTTTGGCAAAATTTTTTTTTCAAAAATAAAACTAAAATAATGTTTTTTTTTTGAAATTTTTAAATGAACCAAATCCATTATTTCCCTGTTCCACTCTTATTCTCAAAAGGTGTAAATTTTGATTTTATTGTAAAAATATTTTAAAAATCGAGAAAAAATTATTTTTAACAATTATGCAGACGTATAAAAAATATGATATATGTTTTGAAAAGATGTTACATGCATAGGTCACCAGTAGAGGGGGGAGGTACACCAGTCCCTCAGGATGGATGGATGAATGGCCTTTTAGGGGGGGGTACATGCATACATGAACAAGGAGGGGGGACAAGCTACCTCGGGGCTTTATGTTGTCGACCAAAAAAAGGTCGATTTTTTCTAAAATTTATATGATGGGGGGGGGGGGGGTAATGAACCCCCATGATGGATGAATGAATGACTATAAAGGCGGAAGGTCCGAGGATGAGTGGTGAGGGGGGTACTGTACCCCCCTNGTAATGAACCCCCATGATGGATGGATGAATGACTATAAAGGCGGAAGGTCCGAGGATGAGTGGTGAGGGGGGTACTGTACCCCCTTGGTAACCTATGATTGTAGGGTTTTAAGGGGTTTACAAAAATTTTAACATGCAGAATCCGTCGAGCAAAAAATTTTTCGGGGCGATAATTTAATTTTTTAAGACTACATTTCCGACACTAATTTGGGCGTTCATTTTAATTTTTTGCCGCTAATATGACAGTTTTTGCTAACTCAACCGAGGGAGATGGAAATTTTTTCCGTACTTAAAAATTAAGGCTATTGTTCTCGAAAAATTGTGATTTGTAACAAGAAAGCATTTCAAAGAATTAATTGAAACAACTTAAAAGTACAGCGGCCATAAAAAGTTTTGGAGATTATGTGGAGCACTCTTTTTTGGAGAACGAGTTGAAAAATTTAATATTCTTTCTTCAAAAAAAGAAATAAAATTCCTCATAAAACCGAAGACACCTTCAAATTTTCTCTCTTCATCAACATAAAAAACATGCGCAAGTGGTAAAACAATTATCAATATAGCTTCTTCCGCCCAAAAACAAACCAGAAAAATCCTGATCGGCTGGAATTAGGTGTTCGATGTTCAGTTAAGTTATCCTACGAACATTTTTGGCCGTCAAATTATTCATTAACCACCGTCATGTTGGATAAAGTCAAAAGTTTTCCAAGGTCTGAAGAGTCCGATTTCATAAAAAATGTGCGAAATGTTACGTAATAGTTCATGTAATGATGATGTTCGAGTTGAGCAATTTATCCGACAAGGTGAACATGGATACTTAAAGAGTAATTATTTTATTATTTTTCAAACCATGTAAAAAAATATTAATAACATTAAAAATAGATGGAGCTACTTCGGCTCTTATACCCCATTGAACATGGTCTAAAATCGAAAAAATTTTTTCTCAAAAATAGCTCCATAGGGGGTAATTTTATGCACACATTCCCGAACCCTGAAAATGCTTCTCTGAGCCTGATACAGAGAAAAACTTGGTTTTTTGAAAATGCAAAAAATGACCATTTTCGTTTCAAAAACACAATTTTTCCCTGAATCAGGATCAGAGAAACATTTTCAGGATTCGGGAATGTGCGCAATCGATTCCCTGCATAAAATTATCCTCTATGGGGTCATTTTTGAGAAATGTTTAAGAAATAAAGTTTTTCGATTTTAGACCACATTCAATGGGGAATAAGAGTCGAAGTAGTTTCAAATAGATTGATTTACAAATTGCGATATGAGGTTCACGAATAAAACGAAAATTCTTCTCCAAGATCACCCCTGTCGTCATGTTCATGACCATCAACTCTGTCATACCACTTTAGAACTTCAGAATCTGGCAATGCTTCATCGCCAAAAACTTTCTGAAGACGTTCAGCTATTTCGTCAGGCTCTACACCTTCTTTAGCTAGAAATTTAATAACTGAAAGTTGGCCGCGTTGATCCATTTTTTAAGCTAAAAATAATACATTTTGGTAGAATTTTAAATTAGACTCAATTTTTTTGGTGATTTACGCACCTTTAAGGCAAAATAAAATTTAACATGCAAAAAGAAATTACATGCTGCTGGATTCGAATCAGAAACCTAAGGTATAATCCAGTTAGTAGGGTGGAATACTGAACAGTATTCCGCTCTACCAACTGGATTATATACTTCGTTTCCGCTCATAAAAAGACCGATTGTGATGACAAATTGCCCAAGGAGCTGACCGTCCGATCTGGCAAGTTAAGCAACGCTGGGCCTGCAGGATCGATTCCCACTAGACAAAATTTTTGATTTTTAACGATAGTGCTAAGTTTGTAAAAAGGGAGCAAAAAATTTTTGCTCTATTTTTTGCAAATTTTTTTGAAAATCAAAAGTTTTACTCTAGGAATCGAACCTGCGGGCCCAACTTTGCTTAACTTACCAGATCGGAAGATCAGTGCCTTGGACCACTTGGCCATAGCAAGCGAACTTTTTTGGTTTATGGGCGGAAACGGACTATATTCAGTTTTTACGCTAAACTTAAAATTTTTGATAACCATAATCAGTGAATAGAGATGCCGACTATCCGATCTGGCAAGTTAAGCAACGTTGAGATCTCCAAGTTCAATCCTGCTAAAGTCAAACGTTTGTTTTTCAAGTAAATAATGATAGGCAAACATTCTATGAGGCCGAATTTATTTTTGCCTATCATTATTTTCTTGGGATTCAAAAGTTTGATCTGGCGGGATCGAACCTGGTAGACTCAACATTGCTTAACTTGACAGATCTGATAGACACCTTCTATAATCCACTTCGCTATGGACTATCAAAAATTTAAGATCTGGCGCAGAAATGACTATAAAGATGAGTTAATTTAAATCATCATGCCCCGTCCGGTGGTCAAAAAAATTTTTTTTTAATGTCCCTATAGGGGTAATTTTGTGCGGGAAATCGATTGTGCGCATTTCCGAAACGTGAAAAAGCAATAAATTCCCCACAAAATACCCCTATAGGGCCATTTTTTTTTTAAATTTCGCTGTAAAAAACAGCTTTTTCCTTGAATCAAGGTCAGGGCGTGCACAAAACGCTTGTTTTCATGTTTTGAGAATGCGTGCAATCGATTCTCCGCACAAAGTTATCCCTATAGTGTCAATTTTTAAAATTTAGGAAAAATTTTTTTCGATCACCGGATGGGGCGTGCACCCCCTATAATTTCTTTGAATTCGTAATCATAAATAATTTTTTAAATAATAAATTTAAAAGTATGCACAAAATTTTCTGGAGGAAACAAATGAGAAAAAGGACAGGGAAACAAGAGAAAAAAATACGCAACTACTGCATTTTGATGAAAACACGTGCGCTTTCAAGTTGTTTATATGCTAAATGTGTTGGCAAAGACGTTGTTTATGTCAAAAAATTGTATTGATTTTGTGCAAAAATATCAGTTTGACAATCCCCTTGCATAACAAATATTTTTCTATAGAAACCATGGCAATTTTAGAGTGATAATAAATATGAACATAAATATTGAAATAAGCAAGTGTTTACGAATAAGCAAGGTATAATTGCTGAAATGCTATTAGAAAAAAAATCAAAATAATAAAGCGCTATTATTTTTCCATGAAAACTGTTGGAAAAATTGGAAATAACAAAAAATTTGCAAAAAAATCTAAAACTTTTTTCTCCAAAAACTTTTTAGATTCATTGAATAATAATAGTGCCATGTTGTTCCCCGTATAAAAATGTGGTTATGCAAAAATTTTCATGAATTGTGACAACAAAATAAAAAATGACTTTAGAACTCGTGCTCTATGGGTGAAGTCCGAGCTCATTAGCCACTCGTCCATTTATCAAACCACCAAAACTCCATGATATGGTACTCGTTTGGAAGCACTCGGTAAGCTGAGTCGATTGGCGACATTTTTTTGTTGCTAATTTACAATTGCCACTGTGCATAATTCTCACAATTATACAATTCACACAACTAGACAATTCTCACAAATCTCTATTTTTATTTTCTTTTTTAAATTATATTTTTGGACTGTCCCCCTATAATCATGTTATCACCTCTTCCACCTATTTAATGTATGTTACAAGATGAACATTGTGTTGAAACCCTCGAAAATGAAATTCTATGGAATCATAGAAAAAGTATTTATTCCTGATTTGTTACATACAAAATAAAAAGATTAAAATATCACCACGCATGGACGACCGTCGTATTTATATTGGTAGCATGGAAGTTCATTGGAAAATATTGCCGCAGAATGTTGAATAAATAATTTCGGAGGGTGCTATAAAAAAATAAATTTTCAAAATTTATTAATTAATTTAAACCTATTCATGACAAGATACAAATATGGCGCATATCCAGATTCTATAAGAGCAAAGGTCAGAAAAACAGCATAAGAGAGTTCATCGGACGATGGGTACCATGCCCATAGTGCACATATTATCGATTTATATGTGCACACAAACATGGACAGAAGAAGGAGTTGACCCTCTAGTCCAACAATGATTCTTGAATCGTTCAACAAAAGTTTACGCTTAAAGAGATAATATAACAACTTTACTTTTGACAAGTTTGTCACAACAAGTGACAAGTTTGTCATAAATAGTGACAATTGTCACAAAAAGTGACAAGTTTGTCACTTTTCTGACAGCTCTACATATAATACAAACAATATATGATCAATATAGGCGGCTACATCAGAGGTGTCAAAAGGCCAAGATAATTTACGGTCCGACCCAGCCCGGGCCTCAAAAATCGCGGCCCGACTCAGTGGCCGCCTAACGGTCCCGGTCCCTAAACGACCTAATTTTAGCCAATATCAAAAATTTGTTGTGGTCCCCGGACTGGTTCGATCCCAGCCCAACATTCAATTTTTTATTTTCCATAAAAACTTTTGTATATCTCTATTTTTGTCTCTAAAATTTTTCAAATAAAATACCTGTACTATCAAATAGACTACAATAATTAGATACAATACCCATGTCACCCCAAGTACCCCCAGAATGTAGATGCTTTGAATACCAACTATATCGGCGACACAGAAAAGGCTATTTCCTGACTCGTATATAATTCCGTTTTGAAGCATAATGCCTCCCATATTTGGAAGACTTAATGTGATAAAATTGATCAGCGACCAGCCATACGCCAAAATAAGTAGGATCTAAATAGGGACAGGGGTAGAATTTTTTATATAGGGAAAAGTTTACATTGTGAAATAAGTTTTCGTTCAGCCAATAAGGAAAACTAATATTTAGAAGTACTATAAAGCGATTTATAGCCAAAATAAAAACCATAGAAGCTTCACCCACCCAAAGGGAATTTGCTAATGAATTAGCGATCTGAAATTTTTAAATCATAATATGATTTTTTATGCATCTTACTTCTCCCTAAATAAAAATTGGCCCCATATAGGTATCTTGAGATACCAAAATGAGGAAGGATGGGATAGGCTCAAAAACCATACCTGGGCATGGGGTCCAGAAATAGGCCCCCGTAAATTTTTTGGATTTGTCTCTATACCGTAAAAAAATTGGCGACCTTTTTGTGGTCACCAATTCGGGGGTCATAAAATTTACGGATTTGCCCCTATACCCCCCCCCCGTAAATTTTTGGAAAATATGGACCCCCTCTGCCCAGGTATGTCAAAAACCCTATGAAAAGTGCCATAATTACTTCATATTGTCTGATAAAAACTAACTTTATTAAATAAATAGTCCAAAGGTGAGTTAGTTATCATCATAAGTGCAACTACAACATAGTACGAAATTAATTCCCCCATATCCATAACACCCAAGTGTACTATTATTCTATAAGCTTGTATTTTGTTGAATGACTTATTGGAGACGATCACCGACAATACCATCAAATAGGGTAGAATGCAAAATGAGCATAGGAATAAATGTATTATTCCGATAGCTCTTGACGCTTCTGGAGAAAAATTTACTGTATTCTCTACATACGTTAAGCAAGTTTTATTTGTAGAGTTCATGATAGAAAATGGATGAGTTGAAAACAAGTTGAACAAATTTCAAGAAGCAGGGATTCAAAACTGTAAATATGGGATGGACACACGCTTAATAATATATTTGACTCACATGATATGTACTTGCGAATACAGCGAAAGCAGGGTATAATTTGTAAAAAAAATAAGGGAAACATATGTAATGATTATCGTCTCAACTAACATACATTCAATTAATTGTCAAAGTCTAGAACATTTGAAGAATACAGGGTGTATAAAAAACTGGAATTTGGGCGATTTTTTCATATATTTTTCGAAAATCACTGCTGCTTGAAGCGGCTATACGATTTTAATATAAATTTTCACGATTATTTCAAATATCTTTTATTCAGGAGCATCCCTGCTTTCTTGGACATCCGGATTTGAAAGTAGTAAATCGTCGAGTTCCGCTGAAGCAACTTGACTTTATCAGCTCTTTTAATCGATCCACGATGTGTAGCCAGCCATCTTCGCCCAAATATCCGATATCACCTAAAAATGTGACCTTAGAAATTGCAGTGGGGGCATAGGTGAAACGGGGGTTGTTTTTTACGCAAATTTGCGTGGAGGTCCAATTACTGCATCTTTAAGACACAGTCTCTGTAAGAATCACCCATTGGTCAAGGGTCGCGGGTCAATGATCAGGGATTTTTTTGTGTCCGATAAAATCGATAGGATATTGGTCCCTGATCACGGAAACGAGAGAGAAAAATTCTGAAAAATCACCCCTGTGGACCTGGGGGGGGGGGGGGACAAAAACGACTTTTCAGGATCGACTCCGATTCGGATAAAACTGACGCCAATCGATTCCTCGACCCCGATTTGAGCACAAAAGTGCCAAAAACGACGGCCGGCAACCTCAGAAACCCATACTTATCAGGAAAAACCGATTTTTGACCCTAAAAATTTCACAAACAGTGCTCTATCTCCTAAACTACTGCGTAGTATTTTCTAATTTTTTGCACAAACATAGATCTAAGCGAGCCTGATACATAGGAAGCAAAAGCGAAAAATTTTGAGAACCGCCACGTGTACTTTTTTTGACATGAACATAGGGGTACACAATGTGGATTTCGCCAAAACACCCCTAAGAAAAATTTTGACCGGAAAATAACGACGGCAATCGATTCCTTAATCCCACTTTACTACAGGAAGGTGCTGTCCGTTTTTAATTTAGACTTCAAGAAATCTTAGAAATAGGCAAAAAACGGTTTTTTGGCATATTTACCCATTTTAATGGACAAAGTCCTAAAACACAATTTTTACCGGAAATAATGACGGCAATCGATTTAAACATACATTGATTTAGATTATTTAAAAACTTGGGGCAAATTCCTAAGAAAATTTAGGACTTTGCCCATTAAAATGGGTAAACATGGTCAAAAACCGTTTTTTGTCTATTTCCAAGGCTTTTTAAAGTCTAAATTAAAAACAGATAGCACCTTCCTGTAGTAAAGCGGGGTCGAAGAATCGATTGCCGTCGTTATTTTCCGGTGAAAAATTGTGTTTTAGAAAAATTGTGTATCACCACGCATGAACGACCGTCGTATTTATATTGGTAGCATGGAAGTTCATTGGAAAATATTGCCGCAGAATGTTGAATAAATAATTTCGGAGGGTGCTATAAAAAAAAATTTTCAAAATTTATTAATTAATTTAAACCTATTCATGAAAAGATACAAATATGGCGCATATCCGGATTCTATAAGAGAAAAGGTCAGAAAAACAGCATAAGAGGGTGCATCGGACGATGGGTACCATGCCCATAGTGCACATATTATCGATTTATATATGCAGACAAACATGGACAGAAGAAGGAGTTGACTCTCTCGCCCAATAATGATTCTTGAATCATTCAACAAAAGTTTACGCTTAAAGAGATAATATAACAACTTTAGCACAGTGCTATGTTATTTTAGTATTTTTTGATTTTAATTGAAATGGTATTTTTGAATGGGATTTAGGATAAGGAGATTGTCAATATTGATTGTGTAAGGAGAATATGGAAGGGCTAGGGCACTACAAACACGATGAGCTATTAACTCTCATATAATTAGAGCTGTCAGAAAAGTGACAAACTTGTCACTTTTTGTCACAATTGTTACAATTTGTGACAAAATAATTTTTCACTTTTCTTTTCACAAAGTTTTTGTTCTTTGATAAGTTCGACAGAAAGCCAGACAACGAAGAAATTTATTATTATTTTTTAAGCTAAAAAATAATAATAAATTTCTTCGTTGTCTAGCTTTCTGTCGAACTTATCAAAGAGCAAAAACTTAGTAAAAAGAAAGTGAAAAACTTTTTTTTCACTTTTCTGACAGCTCTACATATAATACAAACAATATATGATCAATATAGACGGCTACATCAGAGGTGTCAAAAGGCCAAGATAATTTAATACCCAGCCCGGGCCTCAAAAATGCGGCCCGACTCACAAGTGGCCGCCTAATGGTCCCGGCCCCTAAACGACCTAATTTTAGCCAAATACCAAAAATTTGCTGTGGTCCCCGGTCTGGTTCGATCCCAGACAACATTCAATTTTTTATTTCCCCATAAAAACTTTTGTGTATCTCTATTTTTGTCTCTAAAATTTTTCAAATAAAATACCTGTACTATCAAATAGATTATAATAATTAGATACAACACCCATGTCACCCCAAGTACCCCAAGAATGTAGATGTTTTGAATACCAAGTATATCGGTGACACAGAAAAGGCTATTTCCTGACTCATATATAAATCCATTTGGAAGCATGACGCTACCCATATTTGGAAGAATTAATACAATAAAATTGATCAGTGACCAGCCATACGCCAAAATAAGTAGGGTCTAAATTGGGGCAGGAGTAGAATTTTTTTTATAGGGAAAAGTTTACATTGTGAAATAAGTTTTCGTTCAGCCAATAAGGAAAACTAATATTTAGAAGTACTATAAAGCGATTTATAGCCAAAATAAAAACCATAGAAGCTTCACCTGCCCAAAGGGAATTTGCTAATGAATTAGCGATCTGAAATTTTTAAATCATAATATGATTTTTTATGCGTCTTCTCCCAAATAAAAATTAGCCCCATATAGGTATCTTGAGATACCAAAATGAGGAAGGATCGGATAGGCTCAAAAACCATACCTGGGCTTGGGGTCCAGAAATGGGCCCGTAAATTTTTCGGATTTGTCTCTATACCCGTAAAAAACTTGGCGACTTTTTTTGGTAAAAAAAAGGTCGCCAAGTTCGGGGGTCGTAAAATTTACGGATTTGCCCCTATACCCCCCCCCGCAAATTTTTGGAAAATATGGACCCCCTCTGCCCAGGTATGTCAAAAACCCTATGAAAAGTGCATAATTACTTCGTATTGTCTGATAAAAACTAACTTTATTAAATAAATAGTCCAAAGGTGAGTTAGTTATCATCATAAGTGCAACTACGACATAGTACGAAATTAATTCCCCCATATCCATAACACCCAAGTGTACTATTATTCTATAAGCTTGCATTTTATTTAACGACTTATTGGAGACGATCGCCCACAATACCATCAAATAGGGTAGAATGCAAAGTGAGCATAGGAATAAATGTATTATTCCGATAGCTCTTGACGCTTCTGGAGAAAAATTTACTGTATTCTCTACATACGTTAAGCAAGTTTTATTTGTAGAGTTCATGATAGAAAACGGATGAGTTGAAACAAGTTGAACAAATTTCAAGAAGCGGGGATTCAAAACTGTAAATATGGGATGGGCAATATCAGGCTTAATAATATATTTGACTCACATGACATGTGCTTACGAATAAAACGAAAAAAGGGGTATAATTTGTAAAAAAATAAGGGAAACATATGTAATGATTATCGTCTCAACTAACATACATTCAATTAATTGTCAAAGTCTAGAGCATTTGAAGAATACAGGGTGTATAAAAAACTGGAATTTGGGCGATTTTTTCATGTTTTTTCGATGTTGCATCATTGAAAAACCCCAATTTTTGAAAAAGTCTGTATATATACACGAAAACATGGCTTATTCTAAAAAAGACTGATTTGATTGTATTTAGAATACACTCTTTACTACTAATAAAAAATTTCATCAAAAACGAGTGAAAAATGCCAAAATTCGATGCATTTTTTGAGCAGACGGTACCCATTATACAACACAATAGTATTTCCGACCTTTGGTCCAAAAATATCGGAGGTACAATCCTTCAGGCAGGGACGTAGACAGGTTTTGGGGACAAGGAGCTGGACCTCCAAAAATAGAAAAAATCCCAACAAATCATAAGGAGGACCACACATAGGATGGGGGCAGCCTAGTGAAGATATGATTAGAGGGACAGCCCAAACAAATAAAATTTTCTATGTCAAAAAGAATTTTTTTGGTCAGAGTGATAAAAACATACTAGTTTCCTTATGATTTTTTTGACCGGCCTGCGGCCAGTCGATTTATGGAGAGGTGTTTTCAAATTTTTCTTCAATGATGATGTGATGAGGGGTCGATCCCCTCTATCTTGAAGAAATTTCTTCATATTTCATGGAAACTCATGTGTCAACTTTAGAGAGGAGGACGGAAAGGTGGTACCACCTAACACTCTGGGTGGGTGGGGTGGTACCACCTACTTTTTCGCACCCTATCCCCTCCATTTTATGTTTCGTCTCTCTTGTATAGATTTTTTCTACTTTTAAAATTTCAGCCCCATGTCGCAAAGCCCTGTCTATGCCACTGATAGGAGGTAATCAGGCTTTTTTGACCGCTTTTTNTCTTCGATTATCATTTGTTTATTTCGTTATACAGGTTGCGGAAAAATTATTGTGATTTTGTAAACTTACAGGGTGCATCAAAAGTTCGTGTACACTTTAAATTTTATATAAAAAAATTAGGGGTACCCCTTAGGTCAAAATTGAAAAATAGATTCGACATCGTATTCCTCATGTGGAAGAACTCCTGCGTTAAAAAATTAGTGCCAGAAATGTTAAAATAATCGAAATACAGCGGCCGAAATGTACATGAACTTTTGACACACCCTGTATTTGTTTTTTTCTAATATTATTAATTATACATTATTTGTTCATATTCGTAAACAGGTACTAGGAAATTTTTAACCCCATATTTCCAGGTTCTTAAGAACAGACTTTTGAAATTGATTAAAATTTATTTCATCTGAAAAGTCAACTCGAGTTTTTTGCAATGAACTCTACAAATAACGATTGCTTGACGTTTGTTCCAAATACAGCAGAATTTTCTACAGAAGAGTCAAGAGCTATTGGCATAATACATTTATTCCTGTGCTCACTTTGCATTCTACCCTATTTGATGGTATTGTCGGTGATCGTCTCCAATAAGTCATTAAATAAAATGCAAGCTTATAGAATAATGGTACACCTAGGTATTATGGATGTTGGGGAATTAGTTTCGTTTTATGTCGTCCTAGCCACTATGATGATAACCAACTCACCTTTGGGTTACTTGTTTGGCAAGGTTAGTTTTTATATCTCATTGGGCAAAATAGTGTAAGGAATAGGGTTGGTGGGATCCAATGGTGTAGCCAGACTCCAAGAATGGGGGAACCTTTTCAAAAAAATTTTTACCTTGGTCTCCCTTATATTTTTTCGAAAATTTTTCAAAATTGTTGGTAAAAATATAGGGAGGACCAGGGATATTTTTTAAGTTTTTAAAAATTTTAAATCACTTTAATTCCCAGTTTTTTTTCGCCGACAGGCGCGAGAAAAGTTAAAGTAAATTTAAATCCCCTATCCACCTAGGGGTGGGTAAAATTATTAAAAATCGGATTCTAATAAATTGATTTATTATTTAAAATTTCTAGGTTACTAATGCATTCGCAAACGCATTTTTTTGGCCAGGCGCAGCTTCTATGATTTTGATTTTAGCTATAAATCGCTTTATAGTACTTCTAGAGATTAATTTTCCTTCTTGGCTAAACGAAAATTTATTTTACAATGTAAGTATTATATAAATTTTTGGTGCGTTTCAACACGGATGCGTCACTGATTTTCACACTTTTTACTTTAGTTATAACGAATATCATGTATTTTTCTTTTAAAATTTTATATAGTGACACCCCCTTCAATTTCATATAGTGACCCCTCCCTGGGGGTGTCACTATATGGAGGTTTGACTGTACTACCCCAATTTAGATCCTACTCTTTTTGGCTTACGGCTGGTCATTGATCATTGGTATCATATCTATGCTTCCAAACATGGGTGCTATCATGCTCCCAAATGGCTTTCTATACGAATGTGGGAATAGCTTATTCAGTGCTAATGATATGGCTATTATGCAAAACATGTATATTCTTGGAGTGTTAGGAATAACATGGGTGCTATATCTAATTATTGTAGTTTATTTGATAATACAGGTATTTTTGATAATAGGGTTGTTCAACAAATTCAGAGACTTTTTACATGAATTTTGGGCCCGAAAAATTTTTTCTAAAAAAGATCAATATAGAGTAATTTGATGTGAGGAATCGATTGAGCGCATTCTCGAAACATGAAAACGCTTCTCTGACTCTGATTCAGGGAAATCGGTGTATTTACTGAAGCGAAAATGTAACAAATTCGAATTTTTATACCCCACTCCCTAATAGCACCTCCCCCCGAATGAACCGAGAAGGTGCAATGTATGATCGACATTAGCACAAATTTTTTTATATGATGATTTTATATGCTAAAGTTGTTATATTAACTCTTTAAGCGTAAACTTTTAATGAACGATTCAAGAATAATTGTTGGACGAGAGGGCCAACTTCTTCTTCAGTTCATGTTTGTGTGCACATATAAATCGGTAATATGTGCACTATGGACGTGGTACCCAACATCTGATGAACTCGCGTATGCTGTTTTTCTTAGCTTTTCTCTTATAGAATCCGGTTATGCGCCATATTTGTATCTTTTCATGAACAGGTTTTTATTATTGGACTTTTAAAATTTATTTTTTACAGAACCTTACGAGTGTACACATTAAAAATTCTTTCAAATTTTTTTGGAATGAACTTCCTTGCTACCAATGTAAATACGACTGCTATCTATGCGTGGTGATATTTTAATATTTTTATTTTGTATGTTACAAGCGTAAGAAACAATGAATAAAAAATGTTTGTTAATATGATAACACTCACAAAGAAACTTGATGCAGATGGGGGATCCCCCCATAGGTGGATAAGAGGTGCCCCATGCTCATGTTGTACTATATCAAGCCATACCGTTTGTATATCAAAAAGAAGGTTGAAACAATTTTAATGCAGTTTGGATGGAAACCTTGACAAATTGTTTCTGTGAATCCAACACCAGCAATTATAAATCTCGAGTCGAGTTATGCTACAAATATCCAAAGGCAAATACCAAGAATTAATAAACAATCATAAAATTAATTAATTTTTAATACGTGGAACGCTAATCGTCTGTTATGGTATTTTGAGTACAGGATGTTCCAAAAATTTTAGTTAGATTAATCTATAAGACTTGGGTCTAAACTTCAAGAAACAGAAAATTTTTGATATCGAAGTTCTTGAGACTTTTTTCTATTCAATGAATTAGAGCATTTTATAATAGTTTTAATTGTAATAATGTTTATTATAAACAAATAAAGAATGGCTTACACATAAAAATTTTTTGCAAAAAATGCAAGTATACAAAATTTTTCTCTCTTATACTGTCGAACTTGACATTCATGAAAAATGGTTCTAAGTTATACAGGGTGTCCCAACCGGTCGTTCAGATTTGTTTTGCTTGTATCTTTTTAACTAATGCGTCATTTTTGACGGTTCTGGACTCATTTTGTAGCTAAACATTTACCATTTATGCCTGTTAAAAAATTTTTAAACATTTCCTTTGAAAATGTGAAGAAAAAGTAAGGGGGCCCCCTTACGTGATTTTTTTGTTTTTGTGCAATTTTTGTTTCAATTTTGACTTTCAAGCAATGGTGTTTACGGATCCTGAAAAATTTGTACTTGTGGAGATTTTCATTGAGGAAGGCCGGAGCTACGTCAGATTTGTTCGCCGGCAGCTTTTCAATCGGGAATTTCCTGGTCGATGGATGGGTCGGGGATCGGTGCGACATCCAGCACCAGTCGCGTGGCCTCCGAGATCACCTGATTTGACACTCCTTGATTTCTGGGTTTGGGGCCATTTGAAACAACAAATTTTTACCCAAGATTTCCGTCCAAGAATGATTGATGAGCTCAAGGATGCAATCCGGCGTGCGGTTGCTGAGCTAAACGAGGACGAGAAAGTGCGCGTTCGAGTTTTTGGAGAGTTTCGCCGCCGGCTTGATGAGTGTGTTCGACGTGGTGGCCAGAGCGTGGAGTTAATTTGTTAAGATTACCTATTTTGTTACTTGTTATGGTGGATAAATTGTTAAAATTTTAAAAAGTTCTTTTTGAAAAAAAAGAAAAACAAAAAATCACGTAAGGGGGCCCCCTTACTTTTTCTTCACATTTTCAAAGGAAATGTTTAAAAATTTTGGAGCTATACAAGCTGGGGGGACCCAATCAACGATGATTTTTTTCGGGAAAAATTTTTTCGCAAAAAATCACGATTTTAGTGTAGTTTTTCACGGAGAATCCGAAAATCAACATGAAAAAATCAGAAAACGTTTCTTTGGTCCACAAAAATGGATTTTTTGATCTTGTTAGTTTGAGATTACGTTGTTTTTGTTGATTTCTACATAAATTATTATCAATATTTTCGAACAAAAATCCATTTTTGTGGACCAAAGAAACGTTTTCTGATTTTTTCATGTTGATTTTCGGATTCTCCGTGAAAAACTACACTAAAATCGTGATTTTTTGCGAAAAAATTTTTCCCGAAAAAAATCATCGTTGATTGGGTCCCCCCAGCTTGTATAGCTCCAAAATTTTTTTACATTTCCTTTGAAAATGTGAAGAAAAAGTAAGGGGGCCCCCTTACGTGATTTTTTTGTTTTTGTGCAATTTTTGTTTCAATTTTGACTTTCAAGCAATGGTGTTTACGGATCCTGAAAAATTTGCACTTGTGGAGATTTTCATTGAGGAAGGCCGGAGCTACGTCAGATTTGTTCGCCGGCAGCTTTTCAATCGGGAATTTCCTGGTCGATGGATGGGTCGGGGATCGGTGCGACATCCAGCACCAGTCGCGTGGCCTCCGAGATCACCTGATTTGACACTCCTTGATTTCTGGGTTTGGGGCCATTTGAAACAACAAATTTTTACCCAAGATTTCCGTCCAAGAATGATTGATGAGCTCAAGGATGCAATCCGGCGTGCGGTTGCTGAGCTAAACGAGGACGAGGAAGTGCGCGTTCGAGTTTTTGGAGAGTTTCGCCGCCGGCTTGATGAGTGTGTTCGACGTGGTGGCCAGAGCGTGGAGCGCCGTTAATTTGTTAAGATTACCTATTTTGTTACTTGTTATGGTGGATAAATTGTTAAAATTTTAAAAAGTTCTTTTTGAAAAAAAAGAAAAACAAAAAATCACGTAAGGGGGCCCCCTTACTTTTTTTTCACATTTTCAAAGGAAATGTTTAAAAATTTTTTAACAGGCATAAATGGTAAATGTTTAGCTACAAAATGAGTCCAAAACCGTCAAAAATGACGCATTAGTTAAAAAGATACAAGCAAAACAAATCTGAACGACCGGTTGGGGCACCCTGTATACTAGTTACCAGGTTTAACAACAGATATGCCTCTTCGATTATTTTGTGATTCAGATGTTTTAAAAACGGTTGTCGGTTGAGCTTGGGTGGATAAACAGTTCTTGACGATAGACCCATATAAATTTTTCAATGATCTTCGGATTTCTGAGTTAAAAATAAACAAAACAATAGGATTTATTGTGTTGTTCAAGATCACGATCCAATTTTGAAGAAACGAGACGAAATAAGCTAATTGACCAGAAATTTCGATTTTTGAGATAAAAGTAAAACTCAGATTCTCAATTTCAAGAGTCATACATATGAGAAAACACTAAAAATTGTTTTTTTAGTGTGCTTACAAGGAACGGTCCCGGAGTGACACCCCGAAACCTATATCGAAACGTAGCTAAAAAAGATTCAGCATTGTCGATTTAGTGCTTAAAATATTAAAATTATCTGCTGGGCCAGGATGGCGTCATAAGTAGCAGGAATGTTGTCTCTAGGATCAATGTGAACCAAGACTACAAGTGGTAACCCTTCAGGTCCTTTCTGATAGATTTTCTATCCGAGTGAAATGTTATGTCGTGACCCTTCGACCCTATTTGATCAACGGCATCATAAACTTTCTACTTGTATTAGCAGAGCGTAGTCACGTTGCTTAAAATTCGACGGTANTGAAATGTTATGTCGTGACCCTTCGATCCTATTTGATCAACGGCATCATAAACTTTCTACTTGTATTAGCAGAGCGTAGTCACGTTGCTTAAAATTCGACGGTAAATCTTTTCCTCTTAAGACTTTTACGTATAAATAAATAGATACATAAGCTATCAACATAACCACCGGGAAATATGTTATGCAGGAACTTCGAAACTAAAAAACTTCCAAATAAAATATCGATAGTAAAACTTACAGTCCAAACGGTTAGTCCAATATCAGTCGGGTTACTAACACAATCGTGAAATAAGTAATAACCTAGACATTTTGTCACATAATAAAGCTTCATTTACCTCAATGACATACCCAGAAATTTTTTAAAGAGAAATATCAATCTCTAAGGAGGGTAACACTGAAGGGAAATTTCAGAAATTTTCAGTTTTTATTGCATTTTTGTTACGAAATTTTGGCCGTAACAAGTACCTCCGGTGACCTCCTATGGGTATGTCAATGATTACCTTCAAGAGAAAAGTTCTTTTTACACCCTCTAATAAGATCAGATTCTAACGCAAAACAAAGCACATAAATCCAAGTAAAAAGAACCGTCCTAAACAAAATCAATGAAGATTAGATCTCCTCTTTACCCATAAGTTTTAGCTCCGTCAAACAACAGTCGGTTAAATTTAGGCATTAGAAAAACGGAAAACCGATTAATTGTCATTAAAAACGCAAAATGGACAACACCATAATATGCAAAGGTCTCGAAAAATCCGATAATATTGATAACAATAGTGCTACCGTAAACCTAAAATATAAACTACAGTATGGATCAAAATTTTAGAACCAAGCAAAAAAGTCTATTTTTTTATATATTTCTTTACTTTCTAAGAAACTATAGAAGTCGAAATCATTGCTATTTGATCCAGCATGGTCAACAACTTCGGTCAACAACAACCTCTTGGTGACCTATAGCTCTAACTTTTTTATTTCGATTAATCAAGCTCCAAAACTTGTTTTAATCGATAGCTCTATGCAAGAGGAACACAATGAGCTATTGCATAACTTTCTTGACTCGATCTCGCAAAATTTCAGGGGATTTGTCACGATAGCTCTATTTTCCTTTAAAATTGGCTTAAAATCGAGTTATAGTGACAAACCTCACTGAAATTTTGCGAGATCGGGTCAAGAAATTCTTGGAAATAGCCCGTTGTGTTTCTCATGAATAGAGCTAACTATTAAAACAATTTTGGAGCTTAATTCCTCAACATAAAAAAGTTAGAGAATTTTTCATCAAAAAAGGGTCATAAAGGGATAGTTCTGACATCCTATTTTTCTAGAAATTTTATCGAACCACGAGGGAAAGTTACTCATCAATCACTAAAAAGAAACACCAAAATTGGTGTTAATTTGGTGAATTAACACCAAAATTGGTGTAAAATTAACACCATTTTTTGTTGGTTACACCAATTTTGGTGTTAATTCATCAAATTAACACCAATTTTGGTATTCATTCTTTAATTTAACACCAATTTGGTGTTTCTTTTTAGTGTTTGATCTGACTTAACACCAAAGGTTTTGTGTGTAAAGAAACATATAAAGAATCGACTTGTTTTGCTTGTTTCTAAACTTGTGGTTGCTATAAAATTTCTAAAGATTTAAAGTCAACAAACGTTATAATCAACAAAAGTGAGTGGAACAACAATTATAATTTGAGCTAAAATGTCAATAATATCACACATTAGATGCTGCCACACAATAATGTAAAATGTATGCTTCTTATATTCTTTATGACCCTAAAATTTCCCTTAGATCAGATGGAAAAATAATTTATAAAGTCTTGTTGGCCTAAATACCTCCTTAAAATCAATTATTATTACTTTTAGAAGTATTATGAACAAGATAAGGTTCAAAAACAGGCTTATCAAGTACAAGATGGCATAAGATGTAGCTCCAAATAGCCTAACAGCTACTGTTGCCCTCATATTGTCTCTAATAGATGATGAGTAATTCAAAGCTTGATTCGATGAATCGTTCATTAAAAGTATGTGAATCTTGACAATAATGCTTACGATTCATTTCGTTATTCTTATATAGGATTCGAATCTTTGATGTACTTAAAGTTGTTTACGCTTTTATAGTTCCGTATACCAAAATTTTACGCTTTATAGCATCGAAGCTCTCATAGACATAATTAGTATCGAAAAATAGACATTTTACACAGGCAAAAGTAATCGGAAAAGTTTGTCATGTTTTTATTCAAGCGTATATTTGTTTTATAAGAAAAAAACATGTGAAAACGAAGGATAACATGGTATAACGTCTATATACTTTCACATCCAGGGATGGTCTAAAAAATAGCTGTGGCATAGATCTTTGAATTTTTTTTTAACTTTATATTTTTTACTTTGCACTTTTGGGAAAAAAGTGAAGAGTCAAACTCGACTTTTCACTTTTTCCCAAAAGTGCAAAATAAAAAATTCAAAGTCAAAAGTGCAAAGTGTGCACTTTGCAGTTTTTAGTGCATTTTGGGGCACTTTTACTTTTTTTACTTTCATGCATTTTCACTTTGCACTTTTACTTTTGTGCAATAGGCCCTTGAGTGCGACAGCTTTAAAGTAACACTTTTTCCCACCTCTTATGTGTATTTTCGAGATATTGTCTCTTAATTCATTTTCCGCCACTGATGCATCTATGCATCGCAACAAAAATGCGATAGAAAAAATTTATTTTTATAATATAAAGGGATGAGTGATGGCTGAAACGAAACGGGAGGTCACGCTGAATAAATAATAGTCAAAGTTTTCGATAGAAAAATATAAAATTTTTTCTAAAAATATAATCAAAAGTTCGTTGAACAGTAATTTTTAGGTCGAAAATAAGCCAAATTTTGAATGATTTTTAAAAAATTCATAGAATGGGTTGACCAAAAAGTTTTTTATACAGATTATTAGTTTAATTCATGAAGAATATTTTAAAAATAAAATTTAAAATTCGCCAATATCATCTAACCGTTGTAATTGAGCTTCAATGACTGATGCATATATGCATCAGTGGCCACGAACCGGTAAAATGCTTAAAAATTGCCTGGACCCGCCTCTCACAAGAAACTGAAGCGTCGTGTGCTTGACAGTTTTCGATACGACGGGAAAAATCACTGGATCCAGGTTTTATCGAATAGATTACTTCAAAGTAGTCTAATTTAGAAGCTCGAAACTCGGATTTGATGTGCCATGTGTCCTAAACAAACACAGACAAAATGTGAAAAATGCGATGTGGGATTACACCCGGAATGCTTCAAAGATTTTCATATGATATCAAAAGGATCTTTATTTTTCGAGAATTTCTAATGCTTCTCAATTCTTAAAACTCATTTTGACTAGTTGTATCTCATTATAGCTAATTTTTTATAAACAATTAATTTTGAAGCATTTTACCGTTTTGTGGCCACTGATGCATATATGCATCACCCTAGAAATCTAAATTTTTAATATAATGACTGGGACATTTTTTTAAATATCTTAGTCCTAAGAATTTCTACGGAACAATTTTCAAAAGTGCATGCAATGCTGAGTTCTGGTGTAAAATGGGTTAATCAGTTTGATTATCGAGAGAAAATTGCGTAAAAAATTAATTTAATTGTATGCTTGTATATTAATTCTTGGTATTTGCCTTGGGATATTTGAAGCATAACTCGACTCAAAATTCGTAATTGCTGGTGTTTGATTCACAGAAACAATTTGTCGGGGTTTCCATCCAAACTGCATTAAAATTGTTTCAACCTTCTTTTTGATATACAAACGGTATGGCTTGATATAGTACAACATGAGCATGGAATCAATGACAGGATGGCAACTGGAGAAATAGAACCACACCATTGTTTTAGGGCCTCCATATTTAATTCCAAAATTATAGGAAGAAGTATACCAAAGCCCATCAGCAATTATGAGAATGGCATTTAAAAGCGTTTGCAAGTTTAACACTTTGTAAATCATTAGCTATAAATGCACATTATTATTTTGTTGGACAGGCAGACAGACAGGGAGGCAGGCAGGGTGCAGGTAGGCATATAGTACCTGTAAGGTTTGTTGCTTGTCTAGCTGTGTATAATAGAGATAGCCTGAAGTAAAATCTCAGGGTCTTTCTTTTCTATCTAACGTACAATTCGATAGAATCGGAAGTTAATTTCAAGAAAGTGAACAACGTTCAATGCCATCGAACACTTGTTCGATAACCAGTGAACGTGATCTCTTTCATTTCCGATCGCCAGATAGCATTCCATTTGGAATGATCAAGTTAAGAAGTGAGAAGAGAAGAGAAGTGGTCGGTATGTGTTCTGCTTGTTTTTGCTTGTTTAATTGTTTAATTTTGTTTTAATTAAAAATGGGATAAGGGATGCCAGCGAAGGTATGCAAGCAGGCAGACAGATAGATGGGCAGGCAGCAGATAATAAAATTCAATAAAAGAGCATTTTCACGTCTAGACCAACTGGGTCTTACTTGTAACTTAAAAGTGCTATCCGACCTGACCTTCTTCATCCTTTTTAAACAGGGTATCATATAAATTTCCAAGCCAAAAATAGTCAATAATAGCGAAACTAATATCAACCATATAGCATAATAATGCATATTAATAGCCCAATCATTTTTGCTATACCCTGATAAAGACGAAAACTGCGACAAGTTCGGCACCAAAGCGGGCCAGTCTTTAGCCAAAATTTCAATTACTTGGTCATTAGTCAGAGCAAAATGAGTAAAAAATAACGGAATAAAAATAAGAGTATGGGCTATGATAAATAGACTAGCAGCAAACAAGTAAAAATATTTGGGCTGTTTAAAAATGGTAAATTCATAACCACCAAAAATTTGTATTAGGCGATATGCAACGGATAAATAATTTGCAAAGACCATGTTTATGATGAAGAGATATATGATTTTGTGTTGGATAAAACCTCCTGTGGGACCGAGAGATGAAGTCCATCCTAAAAATGAGTTCATATATTCTATGTCAAAAAATTGGTGCACCGATTTGTTAAACTACAAACTGTTCGAGCATATCCCCCCAATAAGAAAGTTGTAGATCTCTTTTCAAAAAAAATTATTCGTTTTCGAGGAAACTTAAAGGACCAGCCCAGTAATTTACAATCATATAAAAAATGATATATTCGAAAAGATCACGAAAAATGGAGCATTTTTTGTTTTTATGGCNTGTGCATATTAGCTGCAGCTATTAGCATTAAAGGACCAGTCCAGTAATTTACAATCATATAAAAAATGATATATTCGAAAAGATCACGAAAAATGGAGCATTTTTTGTTTTTATGGCATATTCTGAATCATTTTTCCATATGATTGTAAATTACTGGACTAGTCCTTTAATTCAAAGTTTACTCGAAATGACCGAAATGTGCATAAATTAAATACCTATAGAAAACATAAACGATGTCGGATATAAATATACAGGCTTCCATGCTGAAAACATGATTTCCATCCCATAACTCGAAATCAAGTAGTACACACATTGCCATTTATAACAACTCATCTGTTTAGTTGATTGTGTAAACATTATAAACAATACAAAAGGAAACATAATAATAGCTATAGTAAAGCCAATATTAGTTACAATATTGAAGATTTGGGTAATTAACTCATTATAAACGTGTTCAAGTTTTAAATCGGAATTGTTCATGGGGTGATCAATTGTTTTCAACACGTAACGTTAAATTATGGATTACTAAAATGAGCAGATAAATTGTGAGGTAATTAAAAAAAACTAATAAATCCAGCCACGATTGAATTAAATAATCAAATTTCGGACGGATTGTGAAAAATAAAGAAACAGTGCGATCTTGAGATTTAACGTTCTTTTTAACAAGATTAATTAAGTCTGGAGAGATGCCTTTTAAGAATTCCAAGTTTAAAAAAAAGAATAGTTAATTTATTCTAGTTAACTGGATTTAACTTGAAAATGTTTCAAATATGAATTGATAGGTGCTGATTTGACGTGTATTACTTTTTAATGCTTTTTCATGTGTCTAATTTTCTTTTAAATAAATTTCACTTAAACACTTATCAACTGTTACTAATTTGTACGATGAAACAATCTAACCCCATTCTCTACCCTTTCGCCTATGCTCTTTATAACGTCATATGTTTCATCAAACTATAAAGCAGTGAATATATGTGTACAAGCATATATATGTTTGAAAAATGGATTAAATCAGGTCGTACTCAGAATTTTTTCATGGGGGAGTACAAGATTCCGACCCTAGTTGTCGACAATTTTTTGGTCGAAAACATAAGGGAGACCCTTTGGATTTTTTAAAACTTTTTTTTGATCCTTGGGCCCCCTTCTTGTACCCTCCCCCGGGTACGGCACTGGACTAACATCTTTATTTTTTTAAATATAATATAATGGAGCGTTTCCAAGAAACTGAATCAATTTGATTATAATGATTATCGAGAGAAAATTTCGTAAAAAATTAATTTAATCGTATGATTGTATATTAATTCTGGGTATTTGCCTTTCGATATTTGTAACATAAGTCGACTCAAGATTTGTAATTGCTGGTGTTGAATTCACAGGAACAGTTTGTCGAGGTTTCCATCCAAAATGCATTAACATTTTTTCAACATTCTTTTTGATATACGAGCGATATGGCTTGATATAGTAAAGAATGAGCATGGAATCAATGATAGGATGACAACTTGAGAAACAGAACCATACCATTGTTACAGGACCTCCATATTTGATTCCAAACATATAGGAAGAAGTGTACCAAATCCCAGCAGCAATGATGAAAATGGAATTTAACAAAGTTTGTAAGTTTAAAACTTTGTAAATCATTAGCTAAAATTGTAAATTATTTTTATAGATAAGTAGGCAAGCAGGGAGGGGTGTAGGCAATAACAAATGATAATTTTTTATGTCTTGATCTGCTGGACCCAGTAGTGTATGGAAGGGGATGGCACTGGGAGCCAGAGGTTAACGGTGACATGTGCCGGCACGTCACTTCATGTCACATGTGCTGTGGCGTCTTTTCACCCCCTAATAGATGCAAAAAGAATTATTGAAAAAGCTTTTACTCATAAAAAGTTATGAGGGTATCTTTGGGACCTAATTTTGACCCCAAAAATCACTAAAATGGCTCTATAGTTTATGAACAATTTATGAATTAAACTAACCTTAGGAGCTGAGCTTTCTATTCTCACTTTTAGAGTGCTTATTAGAGTTTTTTATCCTGTCTAGGATGATAATTTGGGGTTTGGGTTCCCCTTTTATACCCTTTCTGGGTGCTCATATGCCCCTCCTACAGAAGTAAAAGCTCCACCCATACTTCATCATTTTATTTTTATATTGTTAAACAAAACAGAATTCAAAAATATCATTTATGAGAATTTGAGCAGTAGTTTTCATTCAATTTATTCAAATCATTAAGCTTAAAATTATGGAGTCGTGCGACTTCTGGCCAAAGCTGGTTTAGCTGGATTAGTCTTCGTCGTAGTAATAGTGACTGTTTTAGTTGGTTTTTTCTTCCGTCTGATTAATGCCCAAAGTACTTCTCTTGCCATCGAATTAAACAAGAAAATAACAATAGCATGGATGGTGTTAATAGTAATATTAACCCATGTATGCGCAAAAGTGAGTACGCTGATGAGATTGTCGTCATGTAAGCTACCTCTTAATTTAGGCATCACTTGTAATACAACATTTTTGAGTTCGAATGTTAAACAAATTAGCATACTCTATAAAAAGAAGTGTATATTTTTGTTAAAAAGTGAGATTTTCCTGTTACAAAGCAAGCCTTTGATGAGGTTTCCTTGACAGTGGTGTAACCAGACCACGAGAATTGGGGGGCGGTGTCAGAAAATTTTGTAGTGAAATTTTTTTGCTAGTCGTTCCCTTATTCCCGCCATCAAGAGAGGAAGGGAATAGATTATGAGGCGATTCTCCCAATGGCGTAGGCAGGGGGGAGGGTGGCAGGTGCCCCCTTATTGGGTCGAAATTTTAAAAAATCTCTAATCATAAGGGTCCCTTTATGTTTTTTGGGAAATATCGGCCTTTTTTGAGAAAGTGCTCCCCCTGGCCGACCCTTCGCCCTACGCCACTAACTTCTCTCCTTGATGTGGGGGGGGGGTGAGGATGAGGTATTGTTTTATACAACTTTTATTAAACTTACTTGAAGTAGTATTAAGTACTCTTTTTTATTGCTTTTTTTCCCTGCTTTCTTAGGTCTACGAAAATGTGTTAAAATGTAAGTTAGTTGAAATTTGATTTCCAAAAACAAGAATATATAGACAGGCATCATTATAATAGGGATATACATAGCCATATTTATTTGAGTCTTAAATAATAGAATTCTGAAAAGAGCAAATTTATACTTACTTTTTGAAGAAAGTTTGTAAGTGGAGAATGATCAAATACAAGCATCATATCGTAACCTAAAAAGAATTATATACCCATAATAAGTCCCGAGATCATTTCTCCAAAATTGTATTGCTGCTCTTACCCCCCCCCCCCTGTTCCATTCGCCCCTACAAACTGACACTATAGAGGAGAGTGGAGGACATAAGGGGCAGGCTTTCGATACGAAGAACATGTAGTAGTATTAACAAAAAATTAAAAAATATGTAGTATCGGCTGCTGCGGAGTGTTGGAAAATACGACATATTTTTTGATAATTTTTCAACAACAAATTTTCATTTTCTGAGCATTCACAAAATAAAAGCAAACATTTTCCAAAAAAATTTTGCGGCGCTGGCTTTTCTCTTTAGAACCGGGAGACCGAGCGCCGGAGGCGCTTTTTTTCAATGTCGGCCCTCGGTCTCGCTTGATGCTAAAGATTTTTTCGAATTTTTTTCAAATTTTCGGATTTTTTAACAAACCCTTATAAAAGATCCCTCAACTCAAAATAGAGGAGCAAGCAAAAAAAGCCTCGCCCTCAAAGCGCTTGGTTGCCTTAACGGTCAGTGCTTTGGTCATCGTGTTGGTCACTTTTAAGCTGCTTAAAACCCTTGGTCATGATCGTGTAAGCTAACTTACTCATGATATTAAAGGTTTCCATGCAACCACTAATAGCCAATACTGCAGTAAATCCAAATGCAATCAACCAAGTGATGGCTATAGTTCTAAAAATTGTTTGCCCTTGAATATTATCTAATAATTGCCATTACCCATAAATATTCGGTATCGCAAAAAATATCTTGTCAATTTTTGGGAAAATGAAAGTTAGAAATCGATTAATCG
>OZJO01000248.1:0-10498 GCA_900406225.1 Acrobeloides nanus
ACAATTATATAGGAAAAAATTTACTCTTTCTGAATATGCAAAAATGAAAAAACATGGGAATAATGTGAAATTCACGTTCAAAATTTTTTAAAAAATAAAATAAAATTTTTTATATATGCAAATCAACTGTGTCTTCTATAAGTTATTCAGAATTGTCTTGTCTCCATTTAAAAAACCGCATTGCAAAATCTTTTATGGATCAAATGATATGTCCGATCAAAGTTAGTGTCACGCAACGTGGGAACTCTGTATGAATTTATTATTTTCGAATAAAAGATTTTTCTTTAGCAACAAGATATAAAAATTTAAATACAAATAAATTTTCAAAATGTTATCTATGAGGCTATCCACTAACGTTTACAAAAAAATCAGAAATTACACCCGTTCCCATAAGTGTTATCAGACAGTTGGTCGACTCGGACACTTGGTCGACTCGGACAGTTGGTCGACCGGACACTTGGCCGACCGGACACTTGGTCGACTGGACAGTTGGCCGACTCGGACAGTTGATCGATCGGACAGGGGCCTTAGGCTTAGGTCTTAGACCTAGGCATTAGGCTTAGGTCTTAGGCCTATGCATTAGGCTTAGGCCTTAGGCTTAGGCTTAGGTCTTAGGCTTTGGCCTGAGTCGATCAACTGTCCGGTCGGCCAAGTGTCCGGTCGACCAATTGTCCGGCATTCCCCATAGGTCTACTTTTTCGAAAATTTGCGGGCGGGACCAGGCCAAAAATTGCAAGGTGGGGTCAATTTTTGCCAAAAATGCGAGTTTTTTATAACAAAAATTTCAATTTTTCAAAAAAATGTCATTTTTCCACCAAAAATCTTCAAAAATTGCTGTTTTTGCATAAAAATGCAATTTTTAGCTATTTTTTACCAAAAAATGCGATTTTTTAGGTTTTTAGGTTAAAAAATCCATTTTTTGAACAAAAAAGGATTATTTTTTGGCCGAAAATTTGGGGAGAGGGGTCAGGCCTCCAAGTGAGGAGGGTCCACTACCCCTCTCCCCTCCCGACTTTAAACGTTAGTTACTAGATGGCGCCTATAGTTCGTTTTGTCCATAAAGAATAAATGTTCGCATGAGACCAAGTGGATAAGGAAGAAGGCCATCCGATCTGGCAAGTTAAGCAATGTCCACAGGTTCGTTCCCCTGGTGAATAAAATTGTTGATTTTCAGAGAGCAAAATTTTTTTTGTTATCTAACAAGCTTAACTTAACAGATAGGATGAAAGGCTTCCTTATCCACTTGGCCATCTCATTTTTCTTTTATAGGCGGAAAAAAACTTTGAACGTGAATTTCACATTATTCCCATGTTTTTTCATTTTTGCATATTCAGAAAGAGTAAATTTTTTCCTATATAATTGTAACAAGAAATTTTTAAATTCATGATGTAAAAAAGTTATTTCAGAGCCTCTAAAAGATACATCTCTAGTCTAATCAGGTGCTCTACTATCCGATCTTGGGTATATACTCAACCCCCTTAAACCGACACCCTTCAGGAGGTGCCGGTTTAATGAGTTAAGGGGAAAGTGCCAGTTTATTGAATTGAAGGGAGGGACAAAAACTAAAATTTTATACCAACGTACACGCTAAGACATATATAAATTATTCAATTACTTCAGAGCCTCTTTCAAAACAGTCTCTTGCCATTCTCGTAATTCGTCTATGTTAATAGATCCGGCTTCTCCTTGCATTTTTCGGCTGGATATTGATCTACGTTTCTTGAGCTTCCATAAAAACCCTTCACTAGCTTTAAAAGCAAAATTTTGATAATTTTATTATTATACGTTATATGGATGCATATTTAATAAAAACAATTGAGTGTCAATTCGCGCAGCACCCAACAGGTATGCGTAGGGGTACACCCTTGTGTCAAAATTGAAAAATTTCTTCGGAATCATGTTCTCCATACCCAAAACCTCCGAGTACAAAAAATTAGCCGAATTGGAGCTATCTATAAGGCTTTGAAAAAGACCTCAGCTTTAAGGAGCGCTCTTCCAAAATGAGGTACGTTTGAATTTCAAATTCGAAAAATAACAACGGGACCGTGTTCTCCATACCCAAAAACCTTTGAGTACAAAAAATTAGCCGAATTGGGTCAACCATAAAAGTTTTATCCTAAAAATATCATTTTCCAGGGTTTAGAACATCAACTTCAGGGCCAGAAATTTATTTTTAAGGAATCGAGATTTGGCCCAAGATCAAGCCTAAAACAAAGTAGGAATGTTGTAGATAATTTTTGGGGCCAAAAGGAGATGCAAAGTTTTTAGCTATATCAATTTCTTTTGATTTGACCCAGCCGGGGATCCGAAATTTGCAAAAAACATAATTTTTCAATCATTTTTTCTATTACATAACTCCATACATCCTACATAAAAATTGTAATCCGCATTCTCGGCTTTCGAGTGACACCAAGATCATCGAAATTGGATTTAGCCGTCAAGAGATATGCTCAAAATGCTAAAGTATAAAAAAGCTAATTAATGCTCAAATTGCCTAGAGGCCAAAACGGACATTTTTTAAGGCTGCACATCACCTCAAATGTACCACTGTGTTTCTTTAGTGCTCAAGTTTCATATTCCATAATCAGTTTTTCTAGTTTCTCAGGAAGCCCAAAAAGTTCGAACTTTCGAGACATTGCTTCTTCAAAATATAAAAATCCGGTTTTGTTGCTTGAAAAATGATGAGACTACTCAAAAATCCATGTTTTAAAAAATTAATTGGCTTTAAATTATAAGTTTTCGTTGATACGGGCAATTAAAATGTAAACCAATGAAGTCAAAAGTTGCACGTAAGTTTCAAGAAAGGATGTAATTTTAACTTTGTTTGAGTACAACTTTAATAGACAACTTGATTAATTGTATCCAACTTTGTTAATCTTATAATGCGTTTCAGAGGTAAAACTTTTGATAGCTCATAGAGCAATGAATAGAGTAGCCGACCATCCAATCTGGTAAGTTAAGCAACGTTGAGACATCCAGGTTTGATCCCTTAATGGTCCAACTTTTGATTTTCAAGAAAATGATGATATGCAAAAGTAAATTCGACTTCGTAGAATTTTTGCATATCGCTATTTTCTTGAAAATCAAGAGTTTAATCCTAGCGGGATCGAATCTGGTGGTCTCAATGTTGCTTAAATTGATACAGGGTGATTCAAAAAAAGTGTCATTTTTGTTATTTTTTCTTGAATTGGGACCCGAAATTTTTTCTCTAAAAACGATCATTTCAGGGGTAATTTTATGCGGGAAATCGATTTCGAGCATTGCCGAACCTTGAAAACACTTGCCTAATCCTGAATTAGTCTATTTTCGTTTTAATACACACGTCTCTTCCCTGAATCAGAGTTAAGGAAGCGTTTGCAAGGTTCGACAATGCGCACGATTGATTTCTCACATAGAAAAACTCCCTATAAAGTTATTTTGGTGAAAATTAAAACACTTGAAAAATCGCAAAATCTACTGGAAAAATAATAATTTTATGGAAAAATATATACAAGTTGTTTAATTTTCACCAAAATAACCCTAGAGGCAGCGGTGCAAAGTGGGTTTTGGTTGGGGGGGGGGGGTAGTTCCCAAAAATTTTCAAACACTTATCTTTGTCCCTCTTAAGTTTTTTCAAAAATCTGTAAAATTTTGGGCAAAAACATAAGGCACGGCTGACCAAAATGTGCAAAAAATGAAAACACCCAAAGAAACTTGATAAAACGCTTCCTTACGTTGCTAATTTCATGTTTGTAACCAAATTTTCGCGATTCATTACGGGAAACTTTTTTCAAGTATGTAAATTTATTCTAATTTCCTTTTTCTGCATGATGCACCAAAAATGGCATAACTTCGCGAAATCATTATGAAATTTGATATTTCTTTTCTTAATAATATTCTATAGATTCTCATTTATAATATTAAACGAGCAATGTCTGTCTGTTTGTGTCACCGAATTTTGTGACCTTAAGTCCAATCCTGTTACGACTTAGATTTTTGAAAGAGCTCGATGAGAGAAGAAAAACGACACTAAAATAATAGGAATATTCCCTGTGGAAAAAAAAATTAAAAATTCAATTTTTCATTTTTGCCTTTTCAGCTTAGTTATTTAATCAGAAATGAAAACCCGTTGCCTTCATGCGCAGTTGGTAAAGCGTTAGTTTTGCAGTCGGAAAGGCGCAGTTTCAATCCCCGTCTCCGCCTAAATATTTTTGCTTTTTCAATAAATGTTCTTTTTTTGAAAAAAAATCGATTTATTTGAAAAAAAAAACGAAAAATTGGATAAAAATTGAAAAAAATCGAAAAGATTGAAACGAAAAACGCAAAAAAAATTTTGAACGATCCCTTAAGCGCCAAAGGTGCCCAGTATCCCGGTTCTTTATCCTTATGTTAAAGGAGGGGTGTCGTTTGGGGCCCTATCTCCGAACAAAATTTTTCTCGAATTTTTGTAGGAAAGACCTCTATAGGGGTAATTTCTAGGCGAAAAATCGATTGCGAAGCATGAAAAATTAAGTTTGACCCTGAAAATCAGGGTAGAAGTGCATTTCAACGCGAAAATTTTTGTTCGAGTTTCCTCTAAAAACTGACTTTTTAGGGTAATTTCTAGGCGAAAAATCGATTGCTCAAAATTTTTGAACGCAGTTCTACCCTGATTTTCAGGGTCAAACTTAATTTTTCATGCTTCAAAAATGCGCGCAATCGATTGTTCGCCTAGAAATTACCCCTATAGGGTTCTTTCCTGCAAAAATTCGAGAAAAATTTTTTTCGGAGATAGGACCCCAAACGGCACCCCTCCTTTAAAAACTTATTTTTGTAATAAAAACCGATTGTTGTTTATATGGTTCCTCCCTTTAAGAAAATTGATGTTTTTACCTAAGTAAAACCCTCATTACCTAGGTAACCCCCAAATAAAATCATTAATCACTACTGATTTGAACGTTTTTATTTGACTCTGAAAAAGTTTAGATGGATTCAAATTGTATTAGCAATGATTCTCTTTGCTTTTGGATCAAAGTCTATAAAACCATGGACAATATTCACTTTTACCTATACGTTATTTTCCTCAATATATTAATTTTCCTAATCTCCATATTCAGTAAGATCAAAGAGAACTACCGCTGGTTCGTCCTGAATCAAAGTCTCTTCGAAATAATCTACCTTTCTTACTATGGCATCTGTGGCATCAACCCTATACATACTTCTAACTTATGTTTTAACTATACCCCCGATGAGTATGTCACCACTTTTGTGTACTTTATTTTCCTAGCGTTTACAAAAACACTGTATTTTCCAATGTTGTTGTTGGCATTTTCTAGATTTTCTGCTTTATTTTTCCCGCTGGTTTTTAACAGAATTTTTGTGAAAGGCAATATATTTTTTATAATTTTTTTCTTCGATCTTATTTGGTGTATTTTTGTGGGTATACATGCTAGTTGTAACTATATCTCTTCGCTAAACAATGATGCTTTTTCAGTCACTATATGGTCAAAAATTCCTTATCTAGTTATGTATGTTAGTCATTGTTTCCTACTTTCTGCAATTTTTATGAGTTTTTTGTTGATTTGTCGAATTTTGTATCGGCTCAAAAAACAAGTCGAGCTGAACCAGAAACGAGCCTTATTGGACTCTCTGAGAATTTCTTTTGCTTTGTTAATACATAATGTTTTTTTATTACATGCACTTGTTTTTGCGGATGGGTATCTTATTTCCAATATTTTGCCATACAATAAAAATTTGAGGATTGAGCTAGTTAGGTATTTTGATTATCCTATACAATATTGTGTCTTTATTAGTTCTTTTGTGATGTTAATTTTGTTTTCTGGTTATAGACAAGCTTTGTGGGATTTTTTGAAATTTTTGTATGCGAAGTGTAAGAATAGGATTTTTCATAGCAATCAAGTTATGTCTATTAATGTTGCTAGTCATGCTTAATTTAGTTGGTATAATAAAATTTTAAAAATAAAGCTCAAAAGATATTAACTTTTAATATTAAACAAGTTGTTAAAAATTGAAACAACGCGATCAGCTGACTTCTTTGTATATACAGTCAAACCCCGAAACAGTGACCCCACCCCCGACATAGGATCAAATGGTACGAAGAAGATGAAACGGTCTAATAAAACGAGACGAATGAAACGACATAATGGAGCGAAATCAAATTCAAGGTTTTCGTGTCGTGTCAATATTCAGGCAAATTCAAACCCGTTTCCGGACGATTTCCGGACGCCGTCTGGAAAGGACAAATGCCAGTTGGTGACAAAAAAAATAAGGTACTTATGCACTATCCCAAAGTAAGGTATTTATGCACTATCAGCAATTTTTCCTGGTCCACCAAGGCATAGGCCTAAGCATAGGCCTAAGCCTAGGCCTAAGCATAGGCCTAAGCAAATGCTTAAGTCTAGGCCTTGATAGAGATTTTATATCACCAACTGGCAATTGGGGAAATTGCTGACATAAAATCTCTACCAAGGCTTAAGCTTAAGCCTAGGCTTAGGTCTAAACTTAAGCCTTGGCTTAGGCTTAGGCCTAAGCCTAGGCCTAAGTCTAGGCCTAAGCCTTGGTAGAGATTTTATGCCACCAACTGGCAATGTCACCAATTGGAAATTTCCCCAATTGCTAGTTAGTAACGTAAATCTATGTCACCAACTGGCATTTGCCCGTCTGGAAATGACATTGTTTCATTCATCTCGTTCCATTCGTATTTATTTCATTCTCCTCGTTTTATTCGATCGTTCCATTTGTCCCGTTTCATTCGTCTCGTTCGCAACCCTTTGTTTCGTTCCACTCGTCCCTAGTCCCAACCCCGACCTGAATTAGATATATTAGATATATTTTAATGAAAGATTGTTGAAACGAAATGTTTTATCGGTAAATTGTTAAAACGCGTTGAAAAAATCGTTTTGTATTAAGCTTTTTTGTCGATTTCCATGTTTTGCCCTTTTTGAGTTGCATATTTTAACGTTAAAATTAACTTTAGCGTCGAAACTGAAAAAAATAAGGTGGAATCAAAACGCAAAAGACGAGGCATTGATCTCGAAGAAAAGCTCCGGATCATTGAAGAGGCGGCAAAAATTGAAGCAATCATTAGTTGGCGCACGAATTTAATCGACCAAGATCTACGATCATTGGAAGAACGAAACAATATAATCCAAGCTATTGAAGGAGGAAGAAATGAAAGCACACAAGTTTGAATCCGCCAAAATTGAACGCATTGGAAGAAGAGACTAACAAACATATGGAAAAATATATACAAGTTGTTTAATTTTCACTAAAATACCCCTAGAGGCAGCGGCGCAAAGTGGGTTTTGGTTGGGGGGGGGGTAGTCCCCAAAAATTTTCAAAATTCTTACCTTTGTCTCTATTACGTTTTTTTCAAAAATTTTCAAAATTTTGGCCAAAAACATAAGGCACGGCTAACCAAAGTATACAAAAAATGGGGACACCCAAAAAAACTTGATAAAACGCTTTCTTACGTTGCTAATAATATATTTGCAACAAAAATTTTCGCGATTCATCACGAGAAACTTTTTTCAAGTATGTAAATTTTTTCTAATTTCCGTTTTTTACATAAAAAATTTTAAAAAATGAAGGGGTATTTCGATGTGAGGAATTGATTGCGCGCATTCCCGAAGCTTGAAAATGCGTCCCTAACCCTGATTCAGGGTCAGTGTATTGAAGCGGAAATAAAAATCCTATATATGTCTTTTTCATGTCCATTTTCTTTTCCTTATCACTCTTGGCAACGAGCGTCGTTTCCTAGGTTGTTTACTAAACAAATTTCTTCTCTTTACAACTCATCGATTGAGTGTAAATAAAGGCTAGGCCGGTGCTTTCTAGCAAATTTTGGCTTGTTTAGTCTTGATTTTATATTTTATATTCCCAAAAAATGAGATTGATTTTTTTGATATTATTATTTTTGACTGGGCTTATTACATTCTCTGTAAATGCTAAAGATGCGGGTCCAGGCAAGGCAAAATCCTTTTTCGATGCTTTCAGAGATATCTTTCTGCATAATTTTGATAAAGAAACGTTGACTAATGATCTCATTCACGTAGCTAAAGGTTAGTATATACAAGTCCATAGCATAGGTAAATAGAGTGGGTCCAATTTTCTGAAAATTTGCGAGTGGAGGTCAAACCAAAAATTGTGGGGAGAGTTCATTTTGTTTTTCATTTGGGGGGTTATTTTTTCAAAATGTTCGCTAAAAAATGACATTTTTTCACCAAAAAATGCTCAAAAATTACTACTTTTGTTTAAAAATGCGTTTTTTTGTCAAAAAAATGCCATTATTTGAGCCAATTTTTGGTCTCTGGCTAAAAATTTGCAGGGGGAGTTCCACTAGTGGACCCCCTATTCAACTATCGTTCATAGCTCTCAAATGGCATATAGGAGTCCGACCATAGATAACGGCATACCAAAATTTCGAAAAGATATAGGCAATGGTCAAAAATGAGAAAAAATTTCACCAATCGACTCAACTCACCGAGTACTTCAAAACGAGTACCATAGCATGGGGTTTTGGTGGTTTGACCCATGGTCGATTGGCTAAAGTGTTCGGCCTTTGCTCATAGGGCGCGGGTCCGATCCCGCGCCCAAAAGTCATTTTTTATTTTGTTGTCAAAATTCATGAAAATTTTTGCATATCCACATTTTTATGGGGGCAACACGATGGCGCTATTATTTTTTCATGAAAGCTTTTGGAAAAATAATTAAACTAAATTTTGAGATCTTCCAATTTTTCCAGAAGTTTTCATGGAAAAATAATAGCGACATCGTGTTCTCCGCATAAAAATGTGGATATGCACAAATTTTCATGAATTTTAACAATAAAATAAAAAATGACTTTCGGGTCGTGATAGAACCCTCGCCCTATGAGTGAAGGCTGAGCACGTTAGCCAATCGGCCATGGGCAATAAACAAAAAATATTTTACCTTCCTATGGGTTTGAATATATATTTGGGGATTTTTTAATATTTATTATTTTAGCCTTCATTGGTAAAGAGGTATTGGAGGCATATTATAAAGTAAGATTTTTAAAATCATCAAAAATACGAAAAATATTTGAAATCTTATATTTCCTATCCCAGACAAGTACAAAATTTTGTATCCTTAGTCAAGTGGTTAGGGTGCCAGACACCCAACCTGAAGTGATAAGTTCGACCCACTTCCTCACATAAAAATACCAATATGCAAAAATTTGCATCAACTTTGAATGATACAAAAAGAAATCGTTCCAGAATCGAACCCGCCCCTCCAGTGCAATCGTCTCCAGTGCAACCCGCCCCTCCAATGCAATATGTAGCATTTTAATCCTAACCACATGACTACGAGGTTGCGAAGTTTTCAAACGAAATGGACTACAGCCGGAAAAAACAGCATATGCTCTGTGGTCACTTTTTGAAAAAAAATTTTCCCATTTTTGACCCAAATTTTCACTTTTGATCAAAAAATATATCATGGTCAAAATTTTCAATAAAAAACTTTAAAAATTTATTTTCAGCTACCCAAAGGAGAACGCGAATGCATCCTAAACGAATTTACAAAAATCTTCAAAAACATGCTCCATGGCCGATTCATCAGCCCAGATCGAGTTCTTAAAAGAATTAAAGATGCTTGTCCAAAAAATGCAAATGGCATCCAACAATTCTATGACCAATACATCCCACACATGAAGGAACAAATGCAAACTTTGTACAAAATCATACAAAAAACGGCTGAGCAAACCCTGCCAGATTCGGTAGTCAAGGGGATAACAGAAGAAGCGACTTCATTGATGGAAAAATTCGATTTTTCGGAATTTTTGACCAAGGATAAAGATGAACTTTGATTTTTTGTTTTGTTTAAATAATTTTTATGATATTTTTATTGTAATAAAAAAAATTTTAAACTAAAATCGGTAGCAGACGTTTTTTTCTAGACACTATACATTGACCACTATACAGGGTGCGGCAAAAGTTCTTGGACAAAATAATAGCCGAAAAAACGGCATTATAAGTAAAATATTTTCAAACAAATCATTTTATTTGAGAGTAAGCAGTCAAAAAAAATAATTTTATTTTAACAAATGCTCAAATCGACCACCTTCTGCCGCGATATAGGCATCGAGACGTTTCATAAAGTCATCTATCATGGTCGCACACATGTTTCTATTGGAATTTGTAATTATGAAGAAGAAGTATGGTCGCACAAAATAAGAACATAAGTTGAAAATTTTTTAAGCAAAAATGTTCAAAAAGGTTCTAAGCTGCAAGATCAAGCAAAAAATTGAAAGAAATATTTGCACTTTTCGAGAAAATTTTAGTTGAAACATTTGTCCAAGAACTTTTGCCGCACCCTGTACTATTAGGTTGTTTCAAAGGCTTAGGCCTAGGCCTAGGCTTAGGCATTAGGCTTAGGTTTAGGTCTTAGGCTTTGGCCCGAGTCGACCAAATGTCCGAGTCGATCAACTGTCCGGCATTCATTTTTTAGATACGTAGCCAAACTCGATCCAAACTCAGAACACCCCTGATTCATAATAGTT
>OZJO01000250.1:9100-43023 GCA_900406225.1 Acrobeloides nanus
AAAAAATCATTCAACAACTGGAAAAGTGGAAAAGAGTCCCATGAATCTGGTGGTTGGACTTCTAATGCCGCATCTAAGTCAACTGAATATAGTGACCAGAAGATTTCGGAGTGATCGGCTAACAAGTCAGAAAACCAAGCAAAGGCCTAAAAAGGATCTTTAGGAAATAGATTCGAGTTTAAACAAATGTGGCAAAAGTGGTGCAAAGTTATTATTGGTAGTAACGAGTAAACTATGCCTATTGCTTGCTCTCAAAATGCTTTCTTATAGCAATAATAAAAACTGTCAAAAAATGTGTGCAAAGTGATGTTTTTGTAACAATTTACAATTAATTTTCATAGAGTTTCATATGTACACCCAGTCCATATTTTTGGCATTTTTGCCGGATTTATTGAGGTGGGGGGGGGGGGACCAAAGGCGTAGACAAGGGGGCAGGTACCCCTCTAGTGGATCAAAATTTAAAAAAATCCCTAGCCATAGGAGTTCCCCTTATCTTTTTGGGAAAAATCAGTCTTTTTTGAGAAAGTGCCTCCCCCCAGCCTACCCGTCTCCCTAAACCACAGGAAGAAACCCCTCTTGTGCATAATTTGTGAGGTTAAAGGTCAAATTTGGGTTAGTTGTGCAAAAATATGCAAATTTTGAAATTTTTAAGGGAAGCTTCTATTCTAAATAAGCAATCTAGTGTTAGGCTATATTTAGCTAATTATTATTTTAACTCACCCCTCGAAGTTGCTAAAATAAAGAAATTAATATATAAATAAATAAATGTAAGAAAAATTTAATTTTTTTAATGAAAAGAAAATTCGAAAATGGAACGAAATGATAGTTTTTCATGCATTTTTTTGCTAATTTTGGGAAAGTTTGTACCTCGCCATGATGCTCTTCATTTTCTTTCAAGAGGTCGATACATAGCTCCGTGACTCGGATCATGTCTTCTATCCGCTGTTGAGGGCTTACGTCAACGCCCATGCGCTCTAAAAAGTGTTGTTAGTTTATTAGAAGACTGGTCTCATTCTAGCTGGTAGATGTGTAGATCCTCCCTAGCTATCAGGCTCATTTTGGATGGTGGAGCTCGATTGTCTCCAGCTAGTAAGATTTGTTTTGGCTGGTGGAAGTCAATTTTTCCCTGATGGTGGGCCTCATTTTGGCTCGTGGAGGCCGATTTCTCGGCATAGACAAGAACGGGATGGAACGATCGTTCAAACAACAGATGAACGAGATGACAAGAACGGGGCGACAATTGTGTTTTATATTCTTGTCATCCCGTTGTTGTGTCCCGTTCTTGACCCGTTGATTCGTCCCTTTACTGTGTATGCCGATTTCTCCCTTCTCCCAACTTGAAAGGTTTTTTGATTGGTTTAGAAGGTAATGTGGTTATATACTCTTTTTTTGAAATCCTTACGTTCAATTTTCGCTTCATTACATATCCTCGTATAATTTACCAGCGCTGCATCTTCTAGGCACTTTCTTATCACAGCTCGAACTTCTTCCGGTGGGACCGGTGATACCACATCTTTCATAAGAACCTTAAAATTTTTTTCATTACACCCTTTTCACCAAAACTTTGACGTACCCGTTCTAAAAGTGACAGTGTTCCTTTAAGTGCTCCTTCTGGTCTGCCAAAGGGAAAACAATAACTGAAATTTGCATAAAATGAAGACAAAAGTCGAATTGATAAGCCTACCGAAAGTTAGTGATTTGTTTCTCTAGCAAGACTCGTAAACGCTCTTTAACTTCTTGGAATTTTTCTTTTTCCTCTAAAGTGACGGTTCCAACACCATCGGGACTAAAAAATTAATAGTTGGGAGATTGAATAAAAACTTTTGGAACCCTCGATATGCCTTTCTACAGTGTCCTAGCCAAGAGAGATTTTCCTTGGTTACCCTCCCCCTCCATAGTCAGAGACACTTATAACCAAAAACTGTTATTTTCACATTGACTTTTTACACAACTTTTTTGCGTTTAGCCCCCTCTCCCGCTGCCATTCCTGGTGGTATGTCTATGCTACTGACCAATGTGTTATCTTATCGACCTTACCGGTTTCCATGAACATGAGAGGCACAAAAAGCGAAAGAATAATGAATAAGTGTTGGGTCGACAAGATGTCCCTCGTCGGCCTTATTGAGCAAATCGTTCAAAAGTGAAACATGACGATGGCATCCGCGAACCATATATCTTGCACAATACTCATCCAATACAAACACTTGCCCTGGTGAAAACCAACCCTAAAAATTGTTTCTTCTATTTGTCCATATTTTTCTGCTAGCTTACCAATGAACATATAGGTTCATTCAGCCTATATTCTAATGTAGACGTTTGTAAATGCGAAAATAAGTGATCATGATTCATTGTCACGGGATCTGCTTGTATCAAATCATCTAAGCCATGTTTGCTAGCTTTAGCTTCAAACCCTTGGGCTTTTGTTGGAGCGGTGGATTGTTTGGGAGGCACAGGTTTATATGCTTGGCCAGTAGCTCGGTAAAGAGCCTAAAAAGTATAATTTCAAAATGGTATGATCTAAAAATGCTTGTTTACTTGAACCCATAAATTTCTTTCATTCTCATCATCCGTGGCAAATTTTAACTCATCTCCTTCTTTTATGGCAGTGAAAAAGTATTTTCCACCTTGGTTATAGAGATCTAAAATTGTTTAGTTGTTTTTCAGCAAAATTAAAATTTTAGTTCACTTTTTGCTCAATATACGTAGTTCGGTAAAAAGCCTAACACCATAGTTTACCAGTAGAGGGGATACACGGACTCTCAGGATGGATGGATGAATGGCCTTTAAGGGGGGTACATGATAAAATTTTCAAAAATTTATATAATTAATGAATTGGAAGGGTACTCGAACCCTCACGATGGATGGATGAATGACTAAAAGGCGGAAGGTCCTAGGATGAGTGGTGAGGGAATACCCCCTTGGTAACTTATGCCTAACACCCTTTCCCTGAATCAGAGTCAGATAAGCATTTTCGCTGCTCGTCAATGCGAATAATGGATTTAGGAAGTGAGGATTTGCGGCTCGACAAGCATTTGCGCGATCGCTTACCCGGATCAGGTTCTGGCATATAATCAATAGTAAACCCATCTAATTGAATAAACTCTGTTGGATCCGACTTCTTTTCTCTATAACTACACATGGCAAAGGCATATTGAGACACCTAAAAAAATTTCAAAAATCGTCAAAATTCATTTTCATACTTGAACTAAGCAAAAGAATCTTCTCTTCCATTTCTTCCATGCTATCCTCCCAATTGCATAACAATATCCACAATATTTTAAGTTAGGAGGTTTTTCCACTCGTATAGCAATCCGAATTTTAAGGTTTTGGTCGGCGGCGCTTTTAGGCACTGTCATTTTGTACCATTCTGGAGTTCGGGAGCAATTTGGAGTGGGTCGGATGATGACCTAAATGATTTTTTTTGAATGTTTTTATTCCGTCTCCTGTTTCGGAAATTTCCGGTTTTTTGGCTGATCTGGATCCGGTTCGTGGATCTGTTCTGATTCCCATCTCGGTGACAGAAATCGGAATGGAACTGAAGCCTGTCAGATACATCCATTTCTTCAGAAATTTGAAGCCTACTATCATTTGTATTTTCCCATATCAATACAATTTGAGCATCACTAACTGTGCCTACCTTCCCAAGCTCTTTATCTTCAAATGAAACAATATTTTTCACCTCCGCATATAATTTGACTTTGACTATTGGTAAAGGATGTTTGGTGGAAAAATCTCCTTGGGTATCCCATCTAAAAGATTTGAATGAAAAACTATTAATGAAATTGAATTGTTACGAAGGCTTGGAGGCTTCAGCATGATCCGTTTGGAGTTTTGAGCACCCTTCAACTTCCATTGTACAATAAACGATACGATTTGGTGCAATAGCTTTTAGGCCTTGGACTTCCATCACGACAATCTAAAAATTTTGAAAGTTTATAATTTTTTGCGATAAGTTATACCCAACTTTAACTCAGATTTGATGGGAGATGATCGAAAAAAGTTTTTTCTCAACCTTTTTTTATTGGATAGAAAGGGGTTGAGAAAATTTTTCATTTTTTCAGGTTGGAGGGAGAAGTTTCCTGGAAAGGCTACCATACCCCTCCGGATATGATAGCCTTTCCTAGTGGGCATAGGCGATTGTTTTGTATTTTTTGTTATGTGCCGTCAAAAGCCATCGAACGAACTCCGAGTGGATTCAGTGCTTGATTGGAGATACCACTCCATGTAAAGTGGTACATTCAAGGACCACATACCGGGCATTTGGTGGCAGGTTTGACCCACTTTACATTTTCAATACAGCGTGTACAAATTACTCATGCACTTACAAGATATGGGGAAACCCCTATCTTTGAGGAGAGAGAAGATCCCCCCCCCCACTCTACGCATGGCGGTTTTTTCTTCTAAAATTGAAGGAAATTCGAAATTTTAAAAACGAGTCATGCCATTTGACTCAGCTCGCTGAGACGAGTAGAACAAATACCATAACATGGGTTTCCCATCCTGATCCCATGGCCGAGTGGCTAAAGTGATAAATTTTTAAAATTTCGAACTTCCTCTAACTTTAGAACAAAAAACGCCGTGTCCGGGAAAGGATATGTGGGACTCCTATCCTTAAGAAGAGATAAGATCTTCCCTCCTGAGGGAAGGTATGGAGGAAACCCTTATCCTTGAGGAGGGAGAAATACCCCCCATTAATTACGACGCTGGTTGTACCAACCTCCATATTGAAAGTCAAGACAACATCATGTTTAGATAAGGTCACTTCATCATCGTTGCTATCAGCTTTGTTCAAGGATAAATTACTTGTTCGGCGTTTTAGGCTAAAAATTGATAATCATCAAAAAATTGAGACAAGTAGCTTGGAAATTTAGGGAGAAAAAATTCCATAAAAGATTAAATTTAAGACAATTTCTAAATGAAGAGAAAAATGGAATATTTGATCAAAGAAACGAGTTCAAATTTTGGGATAGAAGTGTTGTTTTCTAATGGTGTGTATAATAACTAAATTTCTACAAAGGTAAAAAACTTTTTCTAAGAAATCATAATTTTGGGGTATAATTGGTGTTGGATAAAAATGAGTCTTCTTTTTGATGCAGGCAAATAAGGGAAGATGAGTGCCTGTTACTACTTTTTATCTTTTCCCATGCTCTTGTCAAGGGCTTAATTTTGGCATAGACAAGAACGGGATGGAACGATCATTCAAACAACATATGAACAGGATGACCAGGACGACAATTGCGCTTGTAATTCCCTTCATTGTCCCGTTCTTGTCGTTCCGTTTTTGTGTCCCGTTCTTGTTCGTCCCGTTATTGTGTATGCCTTAATTTTATTCGAAATATAGTGTTTTCGAAAAATAGACAGTAAGTAAGCAGTGCAGAATCGGTCGTCCCCAAAAATAATAAAAGATAAAATTCATTCTCATGTTGAAGTATTTGCATACTTCGAAAGGATGATCTAAAAAACTAGTTCGTTGCGAGTTTTGCGCTATTTTAACAAATTTTAAAAATCGAGCAAAACCCAAAAATTCAGTTTTTGACCACCCTTCTTAACCCTGTCTTTTTTGAATACATGACTTGTAAGAAAAAGGATAGGTTATCAAGTGATCTGAGCTTTTTGAATTAAAAAAACTTATTTTTGCTACAAACCTGTTAAATAAAGAAAGATCTTCAATGCTTCGTGACCTAAAAATAATCTCAATTTGGGTCTAGTTTTACACAACTTTAGAAGCGAATATAAACAGCCGAGCAAGTTTTGTTAGTCATGCGTGCTAGTAGTGCTCTGAAGAAAGAATTGCTAATAAACACTTAAGGGATACCCCTGTATGTATAGGTCCCACACGTGAAATATGATTGGGGATCTTCATCCCCCTCCCCAACTTGGATGTTGGAAAACGATCGAATAGAAAATTTGCCAAACAGGAAAATCCATCAAATTAAAAATTCATCATCATGAATTTTCCTGTTTGGAAAATTCATCAACAAAAATTTTCCTATTTTGAGAATTTTCTCTTCGAAATTTTCATAGTTGGAAAATATCTTTTCGGTAGATTTTCCGACCTCCCTTACACTCTCATTATCAACTGAAGAATCGGAAAACCTCTTTATAAACAAGCTGAAAGATGGATTTTTTCCCAAAAATATGATTTTGGACAAAATATATTTTTGATAAAATTGAGATTTTTGGCCAAAAATAAGTTTTTTGGTAGAAAAGCCATTTATTTCAAAAATTCGGTGTCCTAAAAAGTGTCAAGTGCTTAATTTTTGTTTAATTCTCTTCTAGCAATTCCAACTTTATGTCTACGTGACTATATTTGCAAATAATTTCCACATGCAAAGCAAATGTGAAGGTGCGTTAGTGAGTAAATCAATATAACGAAGTTAGTAAGAAAGCAGATAATTAGCATGGAATAAAGCAAAAGAAGCCAATATATAAAAATGTATTAATATATCAAAGATGTTAGAAGAGAAATTCAATTATTAATAATATTAAATAAGTTTTGAAAAAGGCTGTGTTGAAAGTTTTTTGAAAGTTTATAAAAAAGTGTGTTTAAAATAAGCCTATAGTTTCCGAAAATAAGCATGAGGTTTTGAAAATTTGGCATAGGGACGTTTGGCACGACCCATTCGACATGGCCCAGTCGGCACGACCCATTCGGCTCGACTAGTCGGTACGACTCATTCGGCTTGACCCATTCAGCACACCCCAGTCGGCTCGACCCATTCAACAATGCTCTTCGACTCAACCCAATCGGCACGAACACGCATAAAAGATTGTTGTAAAATGCAGAAACTCATAGTATTGTCCAATGAAAAACTTTATTTCATATATGAAAAGGTTGAGAGGTTCTAAGAAAAAAATGCTCTGAAAATTACGATTTTTATCAATTTTCTGTGTTTTCGTGCCAAATGGGTCGTTCCGTGCCGAACGTCCCTATGCCGAAAATTTACCCTTTCATATTGAATATTAGCCTAAAATTTTTGTTAGTAAACTTTGGATTAGATTTAACGATTGTTTTGGGAGCTCATTCTTGGTGCGTTACACACTACACATCAACATTGGCCACACTTATATTTATGTTGGGGGGAAAAGTTGAGCTTTGAGAAAAATGGTCAACTTGTAAAAAAAGCAAGTTGTAGTCTTGTAAAGTCTTGTTGATCGTTTTAAGAAACAAGTTTTTTGATTCAGGCTACTTTTAATGAATATTCATGCTATCTTTAATTGAACTGCAAAATTTTTGTAAAATGTAACAACTTAGCAAATATATTTTTTCAAAAATGTTACTAATTCAATCAAGTCTGTGTAGGGTGAACGCTCGCCTTCGTGAAATCGTTATGAGACGCGTTGTGACGTCACAAGGCTGTCACAGCACATGTCACAACGGCTAACGTCGTAACTTATATCATGTCACAACGGCTAACGCCGCTGCTAGCGCCAAAAAATGCATATCACGACGGCTAGCGTTCATCCTCATTGAAACGATTTCTATAATAATACAAAAACGTCAACTTGCTAATTTTTTAAAATTATTTTTTTATAATATTTTGACTCAACTTTTCCACCAACCTCCACTATATCTTACCTAGATTTCCCTTTATTATCCTTTTTCTTTCCAGTTAAGGCTTGACCTCGAGGTGTAACAGGGACGGATTCAAGATTTGAAATAAGTAAATTTATAGACTGTCTAACTTCATCAATAAATAGGGTCTCCATATCTTTTACGACAAATTTTGGCATGATTTTCTTTAGCTAAAAATGCTGAGTACATAAAAAGTTATTGTCATTTTATGCTAATGAGGGCTCGAAAATTTTTGTGTTATATCCAACCTTTGGCATCTCCCGCAAAATTTCCTCTCTTGTCGCCACTTCTCTTCTGATCGCTGCTGCTTGCTCATCAGGATTATCTAATTGCAATGCATTAAAAATGATTTGATGCTCAAATTTTTTGACATTCAAAATTTGTTGAAACATATCATAGATCTGCTCTTTGCTTTGTATCGCATCGGCACTAGCCTGATTGGCACCTCTCAATCTTCCTCTAAAATTGTCCTATTTAACGAAAAAATTTTTGGCAATACCTAGCAGGTCTTCCAGCAATATTATCATCATCACCTTTCATAATAAGGTCAAATTTGGAAAGCCACGAAGTTAGGACAGTTTCTTTACTAAGGCCGTCGATTTCTGGTAATGAACGGATTCGTTTCTCGATATTACAACGAAAGACTTCACGAAAATCATGGGCAGAAAATCCACCAGCTTGGACGACTTTGGCTACTCGTTCGGATTTTAGAAATATCTGAAAGTTTTTTATTTATACACAGGTTCAGGCTCTGAAAATAGGTTCGGAACTTCAGTTCCGTTATTACGGAACCGCAGTTCCAGTCATGCCCCACCCGGGACCCAAATGGGGGTCTTTGGTGACCGAGACCCAATGGTTAGGCTCTCTTGAGTCTTGGTGCACCAAAAGTGGGTTCCGGAGTCTGAACGGTTTACTCGCCTACCTCAAAGTAAGATTCAATAGCCTTCGTAAAAGCCTCATCAGCTGGAATTTGAGTATCTCCTCTCAAAAACGACTGAAATCGATCCTTCATTTTTGCTAGTTCTTGTTTGGTGACTTTTAACTGCCTTCTAGCCATATCAGTAGGTTGTTTGGCATTAAAATGATATGCAATACATTTTGCAACAAAAACATATTGTTGTAAATTTTTCTTGCGCTGTTCCTCTTCTTCTTCGGCTCTAAAAGAGGATGATTTTAATCTATAATTTATTTCGCATCCTACTTGATCCGTTCTTGCTCTTCTTTGCTAAGTTTAGGGGTGTTATCTGCAACATGTGCTGGGGTGCTTCTTTCATTTGAATAACTATCTTCTTCATCAGATAAGTCTTGAGAATTTCTTAAATCTGGACGATTTGTGACACTGCTTGTTGAGGGTTTCTAGATTTACATTTATGAGTTTGTTTAGAAATAAAATAGCTGGAGAACAGTTGTAGAGGGTCAAAGCTATATTGGACCTAGACCAGAGTCAGAAAATGCGATGGGCCCCTGATCCAATTTGTCTGAGGTTTTGGATCTCATAGGTTCAGGGCAGGGATGTCAAAGAATAGAAATAACGTTTCAGAGCTAGAACACAATGGGAGGGAGTCACCCCAGATTCCCTGCATATTTTTACTCCAAAAGGAGTCATTTTTAGGCAAAAATCGCATTTTTGCGACTTTTCGTTTCAATACGCCTTCCCTGAATCAGGGAAGCGTTTTTTCGCTTCGCAAATGTCAAATTCGAATTCCCCGCATGCTTTCACCCCTAGAGCGATCATTTCCAGAAAAAATTTTGGGTAGCCCCATCCCTATTGTGTAGTAGCTCCAAACGTTTCTATTCCTATTCCCAAGAATAGAAACGTTTCGATCAGGGAACTTCTTAAGTTTTTCAGCTAGAAAAGAAGATATCTTCAAAAAACTCAAAGTTCTCGTCCGCATCCCTGCGTGGTCGTATTACATGGAAACTTTTGAGGTGTTTTGAAGTTATATTTTTATCTAGCTGAAAAACTTATTTATGTTGCTCTAGTAAAATTCCCTTTCTAAAAAGCATGTTTGCGTCATTAAAAAAAATAATTATTCTTCCAGCCTTTTGGGAATATACTTTTTGAGCCTGTTCCCACTTTTTCCGATGCAGCCCTGGTTTCGATTCTATAAACGGATAGGAATACTTTTACATCCCTGGTTCGGGACACAGGGCCCAGTTGGGCAGTGATCCAGTACAACTAAAATAGATCTGGACTCGGTTAGGTACTGTGTTCGCAAACCATGGACCTATTTTTACATTTCGTACTCTATACTGGGGATGTGTTTCGGTCAAATTCCTCTACCTGTTTCAGCATATTAGACCTGGGCCCTTAGGGTTCAATAGGCAAGGGACTTTGATGTGGGCCGCAAGCCTGGTTTCTTTACCCTCTGAACTGACCTTGTATAAAATTTTATCACCCACCTGTTTGTCGCTAGCATAACTGTCATTTGTTCGAAATGAACCCTGGTTCCTTATACTACGATCACGTTTTAATGAAGCACCTCGGCTGAGTATATCAGATTGAGCTGGTGAAGGAGATCGATGATTAAGATTAGAGGAGGCTATAACACGATCTCTTTGCGACTGTGGAAGAATGGAATTTGCACCAAGGGAGGAAATTGTTGTTTTATGTGGCACACCCAACGCCTAAAATTAATTGGATGATTTGTCTGCAAAATAATTTTGGCTCTGGAGGACTTTTACACTTCTTTTGATATTAATTTATTGATTGCCGCCTGAAGATTTTTTTATTGATTTTTTGCATATTATTCATATGTCATAAAAAATTTCATGACCAACCTCCGCATTTTCGTCATTATCATTCAAATATTCATCGTCCTCTTCTTCACTACTGGAGGCCCCAAGCATTACAAATCCTAGAAAATTTTTTAATTAAAAATAGATTAAATTCCGTTTCCGATATTTACACAAGGCACGGCAAAATGAGTAAAACAAATTGGTAGGGAAATCAATACTCAACTAGCGACTACATATGTTTCCGCGCTTTTATGGCTAGGTAAAATGCATTAAAATTTCTTGAGAATAATATATAGGTATATAAAATAAATTTTACGGTTAAAAGGCAGATAAGCTAATAAAAAAGTATATGTGATAGTTTTACTCTCCCCCTTACAATTCTTGAAAAGATAGCAGAATACTGCTACTTCACGTTCCCCCCCCCCATACAATCTTTCAAAAGATAGCAGAATACTGCTACTTCACATTACTTGATCTAGTAAAAGGTTTCTGGTAGATTCCCTTGGATGAAAAATCGTTAAACAAATATGGGTTCATAAGCGAAATGCCGTCTAAAAATTCAACACACGCACCGCCCCGAAGAGCGGCGTTAAATAGGGTGGACCAAGATAACTTGGCTGCCTTTAAGATATTATATTCTTGTTTTTATCATATCTCAACGAAAATAAAGTAATACAAAATGGTTTTAGTGTCATTGCATAGCCCATTATCAGTGTTACCTGACGACCTCAAAACCATTTTATATCATTTTGTTTTCGCTGAGATATGAGAAAAACAAACATACAGGGTGTGGACAAAAACCTATATTTTTCAAAAAAATTTTAAATTTTCACCAAAATAACCCTATAGGGGGTTTTCTATGCAAGAAATCGATTGCGTGCATTGCCGGACTTTGAAAACGCTTCCCTGGCTCTGTATTAGCCTATTTTCGCTTCAATACACACATCTCTTCCCTGAATTATGCTAAAAGAAAAGTTGTAGAGGACGATGAGAGAAGACGATCGACACCATTTTTATGGGGTACCCCCTCAAAAAAATTGAAAAAATTTTTTTTAACCTACATAGGACCTGCACGTATCACGGGTGTAAATCAAAAAGCATAGAACCTGGAGATACTATGAACTCGGAGTATCACTCAGAGATTCCCTACTCCCCCCCCCTCTCCGAGCGCGTTAGCGTACTATATTATTATCCTATAAAATCTCTAAATCAATATTTATCTTTTAAACTCAACAAATCTTATATCTTAGTGGCAAATCTCTCACGCGGATTTCAACAAAATTACGCATTCAAATCTTTCAATAATCTCTTAAAGTTCTTTTAGTTCGCAAAAAAGAAAGTCGAAAAATAAGCCACAAAAAAATTTGGCAGATGCTCATTCTTTCATTCTTTCTATTCTCAAAAGGAGTCAGTCACATACGCAAAAGGGTAAAAGCATCTACATGCATACACATAGTGATGAGAAGAGATCCACAACGCATGGAAAATATGAGTGTGCGGCATGGCCTTTTTCTTCCGGGCGGTTGCAGAAAAAGCAAAAATCCCCCAAGGGCAGACAATGTCGAAAGACGCCTTTTCTTGTTGTATAACAAAATGGAGTTGTGCGGCGAGTGCAGAACAGGAAAGACCGGAAAGTGAAGAAAAATAGATAAAGTCTTAAGATTCCAAGAATTAAAGAATTTCTGGGAGTGAGTGTCATCAAGATTTTTCGAGTTAAAAAGTCTTGAAGACCAATATATCCTTAAAAAAAAGAAAATGTATAGTTAAGCCACAAGGATTAAACATAACCAGTAACAAAACATATGAAAAATTTATGAACTCACAATTAATTACATTATGGCTTGCCGTGTAGGTTTGAAACATGGCAAGGTAGTGAGGAAAAGTTATTTTGAATAATTAATAGCTTTTGTATGAAATAACCTGGAAACCGAGCTCCTACGGCGCTTCGGCCCAACCTTCGGCCTCGCTTTCGAGCGGTCTCGAGCGCATCAAGTGGTGCTCCCGAGCGCACCACGAGAATCTCCATTTTTTATAAAAATTTTTTGCCACAACCTTATCAATGGCGTGGGCAGGATTTTGTGACAGCGTGTCCTCCCTTGTCGGAAAACAACTCCAAAAAACAAAAGGGGCCCTCTAGTTGTTTCCGCTGCTTCGCCGCGACGAGGACCCAGTACCCTAGCTACGCCCCTGCCCTTACCTTACCCATCTATGGTTCCCTCTTCCATACCTAGTGCTTCTCCTCCCATTACTGAGAGTTTGGATGTCTCTTTTATAAAAAATTCCATACTTATATTAAAAAAAAAGAGGAACTGAACGAAAAAATGAACATGGAAGCATAAATAATTGATAACGAAAAATTTAATCGCGTTGTTTGCTGAAAAATTTTCAACAATCAAACAAAAAGGTAAAGTGTTTTTCCCACTGCTGTGGACCACTTTTTTCACATATTGTGTTGTTCAATAAACAAGGTGCTTTTTAAATTGGGCCAAGCCTTTTGCTATGCCTCTCCGAGGTTTTATTGCAGAAATCGATTGCGCGCATTGTCATGCCGAGAAATGCTTATTAACCATTCATGAAAATGATAGGTGTAGTGAAACAAAATCGCTTGTATCAATATTGGATAATTTTTTCATACTTAAAAATGCTCGCAATCGATTCCTCGCATAAAAATATTCCGGTACTAGTTTCGACCGCAAATGACAGGGGCCTGGATCCGAAAATATTTTTCGGATTTTAACCGAAAAAGCGTTGTTTACCCGTTTTTTATGCGGGAATCGATTGCGCGCATTCTTGAGGCGTGAAAATGCTTCCCTTACCCGGATTTATGGTGTAAAAAGTTGATTTTTTTCGATTTTCGCTTCAATACACCAACTTTCCGACCTTAAATCCGGGTAAAGGAGTCATTTCCACACTTCGAGAATGCGCGCAATCGATTCCCATCATAGAAACACGGGGCAAATGACACTTTTCCGGTTAAAATTTTTTTTCGGACCAGACCCCTTTTATTTGCGGTCGCTATTGGAAACTAGTACCGCCATTCTTTTAGGAAATAGTTGGATATCCAGGTTTCGAATTTGTAATTCACCGACAGGATTTCTCATCAACACAATATAGTGAGCATTATTTAGGAAACTAGTACCAATATCCCCAGAGGGGACCCTCCGCAAAATGTTTGAAAGCTGAAAAAATCATAAGGACCCTCTTATGTTTTTGTTGTCCGCATGGAGGCCAAAAATAACATAGGGGTCCCCTTATGATTTTGAGTCGGGGTCCTCATTTCGGAGCTCCTATGCCCTTGAGCGTAGCTATGCACCTTGTCACGGTCCCCCACCGATATTAAACATATGAAAGAAATTTACTAATGCTAAAAAAATTATATAGATACCCCCGGGGGGAGGGCTAAGTACCAGTGATGGCCCGTTTATCGTTTCTGGTTCCAGGAACTGGAGACGAAAACTTTTTTTGGGTGAAACCGGAAACAAAAAAATTTTCAAACATCTTAACAAATCATCATATTCATAATTTTCTGGAAAATCGTTCGGTATCGAACGATTTTTTCGGTTCCGGAAATCACTTATACGTACATCGTTATCCCCTTGACTACCATTGACCATCAGGGATGCGTTAGAAAAATTTTTCCGTAATCCGTTTATTCAAAGATGAACAAATCTGAGTAAATAGTTTTTTATGAAAACTTCAAAATTATGTGCTCAACAATAAAGCTTTTTCCATATATGCAAAAATGGTACCCCTCCGTATCTTCGAACCTAATAGAGAAACCGGTAAAAATTTTGTATTTTTGGAATCAGCATATTCGATAACCTAAGGTTATCGAATTCGATAACCTAAGGTTATCGAATATGCTGAGTCAGTTTAAACAAATCTGAGCATTTTTGGATTTTTGGGTCGATTTTTATAGACACCTTCTTTTAAGTCCAGTTAAAATTTAAATCCAATTACAGCTATCTAAAAGTACGAACCTAATTTTAAAAAAATAGATAAAAAGAAACTGAAAAAAAGTAAATCTCCAGCTAACAAGAACACAATCGGGAAATGAAACCGACGAAAAAAATATAGCCGCTTACGCGGTTGAATGGCCATGTCTGGCAAAAATAATTATTATCGATCGGCGTGTGTTGTTGTATTGAGTGTTCTTTCACGAAACGCGAGCCAAGAAGAGACTGAGGAATTCCCACAGCACACACTTAAACATGGAAAATGAAACTATGAATTTTTTAGTGCTGAATTAGTATGCTGAGTATGCGTGCTTTTTACATGCACAGTGCGCTTAATGAATGAAAAATTCGCTGTTGAACTTTGAAGCCATTTATTTTAGGCGTTGTGAGTGGGAAAATTTCTTAAATTTGTGTGGGATCTATTCTTAAATAGAAAATTTTGGAAACACTTCCTCAAAACATCGAATAAATAATTATTATCATGGAATAAAGTATAGTTCATGTTGCCGGGGCTGAGCGCCTCCGGCGCTCGCGGTTTCTCCGAGAGTGATCCGAGCGGCACTTCCTAGCGCTCTAAAATCACTTTATCTTTTAAATAAATTTGTTCAAAAAAGTGGAAAATTTTTTGTCTCCGATTTCGATGATTTTGACGTCAATCGTCTTCTCTCGCCGTTCCTTACTTTTGTTTTAGCTTTAAAGTTTAAATCAGAGGTGCCAAGTCTGCTGATTTTTCAGAAAAGTACTGATTTTGAGATGTCAAATCTGGCAAAATCTGATTTTTCTGTATCAAATCTGATTTCTGAGATGCGAAATTTTGTCAAATTTATAAGAAATATAATGGAAAATTAACATTCAGCTGATTTTTGCTCCTAAAATCTGATTTTTGAGATCAGATTTGCTGATTTTGAACAAATGTTCTTGGCATCTCTGGTTTAAATCCATTGTCTGAACATCCTCACAGACAANCTCCTAAAATCTGATTTTTGAAATCAGATTTGCTGATTTTGAACAAATGTTCTTGGCATCTCTGGTTTAAATCCATTGTCTGAACATCCTCACAGACAAACAAACGTTACCTTTTCTATATGAAACACACCTCGACCGTAAATTCACTTTTGAAAGTTAGAAGCCTCCTACAATTCCAGATAACCAAATAGTAATTTAATTACCATTAAAACTATCATTTCAAATTATAATTAAAATGGAATCACTGCTACCTGCTAAGGCTGAGATAAATCATATTTAATAAATGCGTGCAGGAGGAACCTGAATTTCCACCTCTAAATTCAAATTCTATGAACCTTCACCAATCATTTCAATACACAATTCAGCTTGCAACAAGAAATATTGCCTGAATCAATCAAATGTGTTTATTGAAACGATTAATGCGCATCATAAAAGTCGATAGGTCGATTAAATTTCAATTCAATTAAATCCGATCGACTTCTGAACAAAGATCTGACCTTAGGACAAGTATTGAAAGACCTATTTACTTTGCACGCATTTGTAAATTAGTTAGTGAACTATTTTGGTTTGTGAGTAAACCTTTCTAAAAGCACACTTCCACTTCCAAATATTTCACGTTTGTCACGTTTGTGAAACGTTCGCAAGCGGAAGCGTGCTTATAGAAAGGTTTATTCACAAACCAAAATAGTTCACTAATTTACAATTTACAAATGCGTGCCAATAAATAGGTCTTTCAATACTTGTCCTAAGGTCAGATCTTTGTTCAGAAGTCGATCAGATTTAGTTGAATTGAAATTTAGTCGACCTATCGACTTTTATAATGCGCGTTAATCGTTTCAATAAACAAATTTGATTGATTCAAACAACATTTCTTGTTGCAAGCTGAATTGTGTATTGAAATGATTGGTGAAGGTTCATAGAATTTGGATTTAGAGGTNATAAACACATTTGATTGATTCAAACAACATTTCTTGTTGCAAGCTGAATTGTGTATTGAAATGATTGGTGAAGGTTCATAGAATTTGGATTTAGAGGTGGAAATGCAGGTTCCTCCTGCACGCATTTATTACACATACATGGGCAGGGGAGGGGGAGCTTCTCCTAACCAACTCACTCATCGGCCCATTTTTAGAGGGGAACCCTCTCGAAAAAAACTGAGAAGGTGCCTTCTCAAATTTTTTAAGGGTCTCCAAGCTGTGATGAACTCAGCAGTATAAGGAAAAACAACTTTTTTAGATTAAAAAAACAACCAAAACGTAAAAAACAGTTTTTTCGATTTTCTCTAAGGAGTTAAAATTTTACTCCATACTTTTAAATAGTTTTCTGCACCATTTTTATGATGAATTCATAAATTTAGCATGAAATTTTTTTGTGAAACATTAAAGGAACAAAATAAGCCGGAAAAACCGTTTCTGGACGTTATCCTAGCATATGAAACAAACACAAAGGTGAGCAGCCTGAATTCTGCTCGAAACTACACGTTTATAGTAGTAAGATACTATTTTAGTGGCAAGTGAATTTTGAATAAAAATTTTTCTTGCTATATAACAAAAGCGGCTTTTACTAAGAGATTGTTATAATGAAAGCAAACATAAATCATGACACCTGAATGAACCCATGAATTTAGTCAAAATCTCAATCTTGACTTTTTAAAAATTGTTTTAAGGCAAACAAACAATTTTACTAGACAATAAATAAATGTTTATTTAAAAGTATTTTAATTTAAAATAAAGCTACAAGTTTTCAAAAATTTCAAATAAGTACACAAGCATACCCACTAGTTATGCACTTCTTACACATGGGCTAACTGAGCTCTCTCCTACAAAAAACCGCATTAACATCATATTTTACAACCCCCGGATTATCCGGGGATAACGCATGAATTTTTGAAATTCATAAGCATGACGAATTTCAGAAGGCTTCAAAACTATTAACGATTTGTTTTCATCAACCTTGTTTGTCTTTATATATAAAAATCTTTATTATTATGCATGACAAGCCTGATATGATTTTATTGATTTATAGGGTGGGCCAATGGGTCCTTCTCCGCAACACGTTTTCGAAGATATAAAGATTTTTACAAACGTTCCATTCGTCGCTATGCTTCACTCACCAGGTACGTAAAAATAAACTAGGCTTCAAGTTTGTAGCAATATTTTTTGTCCTACCACCACCCCCTAGAGAGATAACTTCGATATTTCGAGACATCGACTCTTAATATGTTACATTTATTTGTACATACATACTATTTTACAAACTCCGATTATATACATACGATAATTGAGAGATCAATATAATTTTTTAATACAAAAATTAATCATTTTCTGGTTCTTCTTTTATCAACTCGGCTTTTGCTTCCTCAATACTTATCATAGGTTTTCCGTTATCTCCAGTCAAAGTTGTCTAAAAATTTTTTTTAAGAATTCAAAAAAAGAAATATACTTTGACTAAATAATAACTATAAGAGACCAGTCCCGAGAATGTAAAAAGTGTTGACATTATGATGAGAATTCCGAAAACTTTGGGGTCTGGTAAAAGTAATAAAGAGATGTCTTTCGCCACACTAAAGAAGCTGTTTAGTGAGCCTTGGACACCAAAGACTGTGCCACGCTCATTGCTTGGTATGGATTCTTGCATTTGTTGGGTTATACATAAGTCACCGATCCATAAGCCTAGAAACGAAAAATGTTTAAGAATTTTCTCTGAAATTTGGCTCGGATTCTGAGGGTACCCCCTTATTTTTGATCGACTTCAAAATTCTTAAAAATAAAATTTCAAAGTTATCCATATGAATGTTTCCTCATCCCTCCCGAAAATTTTTCTGGTTACGCTATGTTTGTGTTGGGTTTGTTGTTTTTTGAATAATTTTACCTATTCGAGCAATTGTCAAACCAGTAAAAAATAGAAGTACACTAGTCATGGACTTTCCATTAATCGTCCAAGTGCTCCAATCAACATCATCCAACTTGCTGGCGGCAATTGTTCCATTAACAGGAACACGGCGCACCGCATTCATGAAATTTCCAGACCATTTCTAAATTTTTAAATGATATTATATATACTTGTTACATTCCGGCTTAAAAGTCTATACCGGAAAAATTTTTGTATATAGGGGTAATTTTATGTGGGGAATCGATTGCGATTCCCCACATAAAATTACCCCAGGAGGATGATTTCCGGTCAAAAAATCGAAAAATTTTTGATACCTCAAAAGTCAATTCTGTAAAATATTCTATAAATTCAAATGGGCTTCCAGGCAAGTATACGGAAATGGAACAGAGAGTCACACTTCCACACAGAAACTAAAATTTAAATTAACTCAATTTATTTCATTATTAATCTTACCATTAGACCAATTAAACCAGTGTATCGGACGCCCAAACATTTTTCTAGAACTCTAAGAAATTTAATACAAGCTGTAACGTTTAGTACCTACCTGTATATGACAGCAGCACTCATTGATAGCAAAGCAGCAAAACTACGAATGCCTCCGATGAGATCTTCTGGTAAGCCTTGGATCTTGCCATAACTTATGGCGACCTTAAATTTAAAATAAATAATTAATTAGATTTAATAATAATAGCAGACTTACCCCATCAAAGCTAAGCACTGTCATATAAAGTAGTGACAAGCCAAGTGCTGCTGGAGCAACTTTTTGTCTCGCATAAGTTTTTAATAAAGCTCCATAATTTGATTTGTTGGATTTGATTTTGATGAGATTGGTTTTTGGGTCTTCTAAAAAAGTTTAATCAATATCAAAAGTGCGCAGTCACTGGGGGAAGGGTACACTGGCCCTGCGAGCCTCGGTCCCACTGCTCCGGTTCAAAACTCCGGTCCACCTGGTACAATCCCTCTAACTAGAGATCTTAGTCATGTTTATACCTTTGATTGCACGTTTGGTCAACTCAGGGATTTCATCATAGATCGCAACCAATAGATATCTTGAAACAATCCAAGCAAATAAATTCCAGCCAACAATAATAAAAGCAGAAATAAAATATCCCAGATATTTAAGCATGAAGGAAACAATGAGTGGAGAAATGACAAAAGAAAGTTGATCGATAATGGTCAAAGTTGAATTTGTATCTAAAAAATTAATTTTAAATTTTTGTTGTTGATTTTTTTTTCGCTTACCAGACAAACTCTTATTCTGCTCCCGTTTTACTAACACAACAGCCCAATCTTTTGTCAAACCAATTCTTTCGCAAGTTGCAGCTAGTCTTGAGATTGAGTGACTGATTAGAGCCAAGATTAGTAAGCTCATTCTCAAGTTTGTTGCTTCTGATGGAAGAATGCAACAAATAGCCATGATCCCACATGAAATTGCAACGCCCCAATTGTTAACGGCAAGAACTGATAAGATGCCTAAAAAATAAAGCTAATAATTTTTGGTGAAACTAAAGTTTTACCATCTTTTCGATCTTTTCTATCCAGCCAATTTCCGAGATAAGAAATGAGAAACATGGATAATATGTTTCCGAAAAATTGGCTTATGACGACTAGTAGCATACCACCAAAATAAGTCATAAAGAAGGCTATTGCAATCATCCATAGTCGATCGCACTAAAGATTTTAAATAAATTAATGAATTTTTTAAAGGAAAAATGGGATAGAAGGGTCATACTTACGGAGGACAGGCGAATTATCCCCTCCCACGGAGGTTTTTTTGTTGCTAAAATTGGTGGAAATTCGAAATTTTGAAAACGAGTGCATTTTTGATAACATGTAGGGGGAGGGAGTAAAAAAATCCGAAAAAATTGATAACTTAATATCTGGACTACCCCTTAGCAATAGAAAATCGCCGTGGTTCGCCATATCCATATCTAGAGGAGGAGGTGTTTACCATCTTTTGGCTTGGGTATGGGGAGGAGGGGTATGAGCCAAAGATTGTTTTTTTATTGACTTGTTTTTAGTCGACGCAAAAAATAAATACTTACAATGCATGTAAATAAATAATTGATATAAAATAGCCGGAATGTAAGTGAAGGCCTAAAATTTTCTTATTATATAAAATTTTTTAAAAATCCACTTACATTTCTAGTTGAAACATTTTTCCAATTTAATTTTAATAATTGAAATTTTCCTAACAAAAAATAGAATAAATAAAGAAGATTTTGTTGCTTAGTGATTTATTTATAAATAAACTCACACAACAAAATATTCAACAAAATGGCGAGCTTAGCACTAAAAAATATAAGGAAATGTTATAGGAAATATTTAAAAGCGACTTTTATATCCCTTTGTGCTAACTCATTACGAAACGCGAAAGAGCGATGATATTGAGCGAGCAAACAAAATGTTCAAGGTCCGAGAGTGCACGGAAAAAAACACACTCTCATAAATCTGTGTGTAAAGATCTGGATCAGTTCTTATATAACTAACTGCGTGCGTCTGCCTCACGTTTTTTTCTATGTGTGAATAGGATCAACAATGTTATTTTAAACCTACAAATGCAAGAATTATTTGGGCACAAAGATTCTTTTTCTTTTAATATAAAAATAACTAAAGGTGTAAAGATCTGGGTCCGTGAGAAATTTTCAGAATTTTTTAATAATAAATAATGGAGAATAGCTAAAGTTATAAGATCAGGGCCAGTGCAAATTTTGATAAATTGTACACTTACGGAACGTCATGCAGACACTTCGAGGTCTCCTTGAATAATAAATAGATCAGGATCATCTAATGTTTCATTTGAAAAGATGAGTAATGGAAATATGGTACTACTTACAAATACTTTATTAACTTTTTGTTTGACTCTCGATGACGTCATAGGAAAAAGTTGTTAACTTTTTAAAATTTTTATGAGTTTCTGGTTTAGATTTTAATAAGCTTTAGGTTGAAGCAAAAAAATGAAATTTTGTGATTTTTACATAAATTTGGGACCCAGAATTGTTTTCTTTTGGGACAGAAATTTTTAAAAATGACCCCTCTAGGCATATGTGAGCAAGGGTGGGGACTGTCCTCACCCAATTCGTCCGCGCTGACCATAAAAAGTTATTAACCTTTGAAAATTCGTTATTATTATTGTTATTATATCAAGGGTTGGCTCGTAGGGGTACCTTCCAGTGGTCAAAACCAAAAAATTCTTTAGATTTGAGTTCTCCGTGTCAAAAAACCCCGAGTACAAAAACAGATGATTTGGAGAACTATTTGAAAAATCGATTTTCCCCCCATTGTTGCCATTGGGGTAAAAAACTCGCATTTTTCAAAAGTTGAAAAATCTATATGCTACAAATCGAAAACTTACTAATTAACTAAAAACGAATTTTCACACTAGATTTTAATGTTTTTAAAGAGTTATCATTTTTGGCCCATTTTGGTCCTTCGTGGCTTCCCTGACCCTGATTGAGGGCCATCACTGTCTTTGGCGATGACCCTGAAGCATGATCAAAAAAGCATTTTCAAGTTTCGGGAATGCGCGCAATCGATTTTTTGCATAAAATTACCCCTAGAGGAGTCATTTTTGAAAAAAATTTTCAGGACCCTAACTAATGTAAAAATCACAAAATTCCTCTTTTTTGCCTCACCCTATATTTTTGAGTTAGGATGTTTGAAAATAACTTGATCGAAAAATTCTAAACGTCGTTCCTGCTTAATCTTTTTGCTGGAACTAAAGTTTATTCAAACAACAGTTCTCGATTCCATAAAATAAACTATGGTCGAACTTGTTGTTTGTTTAAATCGAAATATTTGTTAAATTTTTTGTTATTATAATAGTTCCTGGTTGTCTTTTTCCCTATTATTACAATAGTTTCCTGGTTGTCTTTGCCTCGTATTTGGCGAAAATGGGGAAGAAATATTGCTAAAAAATTAAACAAACATGTTAAGACTAAGATCTGGGCGATTGTTCGCTCTATTCTATCACAATAAAAAGGCGAATTCATCTCGAAAAACATTTACAGGGTGCCCATAAAAAAAGTGAAATTAAGCGATTTTTATAGGGTGTTCCAAAAAAGTGAAATTTTTGTGATTTTTTCACGATTTTTTTCTAAAATTTTTTTTCTAAACATGAACCATATAAGGTAATTTTATGCTGGGAAACGATTGCGCGCACTCCTGAAGTGTGAAAACGCTTCCTTGACCCTGATTCAGGGTAGCGTGTTGAAGCGAAAATGAAAAAGTTCGGATGTTGACTGAATATTCGACTACTTAGAGTTTTTTATGCCGAAAAAAGAGAAATCGATTGCGCGTGTTTTCGAAACGTGAAAATGCTTCCTTGTCCCTGTTTTATGGAAGGGGTATTCAATTGAAAAAGGATCAATGAAGCTGTATGTTTTTTAAGTTTATCAAAAATCACAATTACCACTTTTTAGGACCAGGGAAGCGTTTTCAAAAACAAGCGCAATCGATTTCTCGCATATAAAAAAACAGGTAGTCGTTCAAAATCCAAATTTTTTTCATTTTCGCATCAATACACTACCCTGAATCAGGGTCAGGAAGCGTTTTTACACGTCGGGAGTGCGCGCAATCGATTCCCCGTATCAAATTACCCTTATAGGGGTCATTTTTAGAAAAAAATTTTCGGGTTCAAAATTCAGTAAAAAAATCCACTTTTTTGGGATCCTTGTATATTTGCAGAAAAATTGCATTTTCTCATTTAACCCATTAATGCGCATCATGTGATCCCGGCGAGTTTACATGAAAGTTTGCATATTTTCCGATTGAATAAATTATTCTGATATAAAAATACAAAAATAAAATTTTTTTAAAGTGTCTATTTGAAGATATGGAGTTTTTTATTTTCGACCTTAATCGATTTTTCTAGACTTCTAGGAAGAATTTTTTTAGCCAAAAATATTTTAGACTATGACGAATGTTTTAAAAAACTTCAAGGTTTGGCGCTTAAGTGTTGCGAGATAATGAATTTTCAAAAATATGCAAATTTCGTCAAAATTTTGACAAAATTTCAAACCATTTATTTCGTGGTAGAGAAAGCCGTTTTCAATCAAAAAATTTTCATTTATAGGGAACCAATGTTGCTCTAGAAGATATACTTGTCAGTTTTTTGAGCCAACGCATGTTATCGAGATAGCGACTCTTCTTTTCGGAGAACTTTACATGGTCATATAAAATGCTCGAAAGAGTTGTAAAAATAAAGTTACGGAGCGATTTTTTGAATGCTGAAGTAAAATTTTTTATTAGCCCCCAAAAAGCATAAAAATGCTCAAAGTTTGCAGTTTTTGGCAGAAAAAGAAAGAAAATTTTTTGCGAAGTTTGATGTTTTCCATTAGTTTATGGCATAATTAAACTATTCTATTCAAAATTATATGTTTGCGACAGTTTTTAACATACATGAGTACGTAATTCCATAACATGTCAAAAGGAACCCTAATTCAAACCCATGTAAAAAAACTATAGAAAATTTTTTTCTCCAATTTCCGTCGGTGATTTTGGAGCCCAATATAGCTCTATAAAATATAAAAAAGAATTAATGTTATTCATTTTAATATGAGGAAGATATGAACTTCTGAAATTTCTGTTCCATGTATAGGACAATGCCCATTAACGGGTTAAAATGTTTTCTTTCGACCCAAGTCCTTTTTTTAAGCATAGAGAATTGCTCTACATTAAAAAAAAGAATTAGTTCAAAAGACAACATTTTACCCTAGAAAATGCAATTTTCCTACAAATATAAAAATCACAAAATCGCACTTTTTTAGAGCACCCTGTAAATAAGGAAACAAAGAAACAAACATGATGGCAAATAGAAAGCAAAAAAATATGATGACCAAAAAAGTAGGCGCTTTGCAGCAATTCTTTTCCTTGTTTAAAAATGGCATGAGTATAGACTTTTATTGATCGATATAAGCAAAAAATATACTATGGCCTAATGCCTATGTCTCTCTTGCAAGTATTGCCGAAGCATAAAAACTCATTTCTGGCCTCGTATCAATGAATTTTCGATACAATAAACAGATTTCTTCATTGATTCAGGGACAGAGAAGCATTTTTAGCAATGGTCACAGTACTGGGCACGGCGGACCAAACCGTGAAAAAAATGGAAACACCCCCAAAAACGCTATTAAAATGGCCAGAATCTTGTTCTTCAACTCAAAATAAGGACGGGCTGTTGAGTTTTCGAAGTTTTCTCACGCTAAATTGATTTTTAATCACTCGAATTTAATTAAAAACAATATTTCAAAATCAGATAAAATTTTTGATAGATTTAAACAAATTTTTGGAAAATCGATTTTAGGCCTTTAGGTAGGAATGTTACATTGCCACAAAAACGTGGCAAATGCCACGTTTTTGGACTTTTTGTCCCGTTATTGAGTGTTTTTTTAAAGAAAAGATCAAATTCATTAGGATCGATAATTTCAATCAATTTTGAGCAAAAAATTTGATTTTTAAGAAAAAAATTCGATTTTGATCAAAAATTCGATTTGCGAGAAAAAATTCAATTTTTGAGTAAAAATTGCGATTTTTCACAATAAGATATAAAGATAATTCTACCGGAATCTAGAGAACAATTCTCTACTCTCTGACTTTATTAACTCGATATATAAGACAACGTGCGAACAATAATAAAATAAGACATACCCTAGTGGGGACCATGAGTCCCGTAGGAGAAGCCAATTCGACGCGTTTTAGAATCTCTGTCACCTATTGATATTTTTCAGAAAATATCCTTGTTCATTTTAGCCAATCAGAATGTGTCTGAGTATAGTGATCAATTATGAAATCGATGGCGTCATTCTTTTATCCTATCCTGACCACAGTTTTTAGGATAGCCAAAATTTTGAAATTTGCACGTTGGTTTTTAACATAAGGGTCCCCCTTATGTCTTTTTCTATTTTTCCACAATTTTTTGGAAAAAACATAAGGATCAACGCGCATAAAAGATACCCTAATGCGCATAGAAAAAATGCGTGAGGTATTTAAAATCTACGCTCAAGATTTTTCATAAATCAACGCGCAAAATGTGCACAGATTATTTTTTAAAAATGTACATGTATGTGCTTCGCGCGAGTTGGTCACCCCGTTTTGCGCTTTGGTAACTCTTTTTTGCGCGTTGGTCTTGATTTTTTCGCCCCTTTTGCGCGTTGGGGTCGCTATGGCGACCTTAAAAAAATCTGTGATCCTGACACTAAATATTGTGGAATGATGAAATCGATGACGTTATTTGTTCAATACCTAACACCCTGATTCAGGTTTTCGTTTCAATAACCCAAAACCATTTTCAAAATTGATAATTTTGATATCATTCTATTCATCTTGGTGAGTTATAAAAAACCCGTCTTTAAAAAAATAAAAAGGTAAAACAATTTAAAAGTTAAAAAAACATAATGAGGGAAATTCAAATTTGTGCTTTCTAGCGCACTACTTTTAAATATACTATTTGAAAGGTTCTTGACAATAATAACTATTTTTGGAGATTCTAAAATTAGTGGAATGTGTTGGCTATTTTTACAGTAATGGTATTTATAATTGCTTTTGGTGTAGAGGAAATTTTCTCACAGTATGATTTGATGCATTTTCTAACCTAAAATAAGGGTATTAGCTGAATGTTTATAAAATGTTTGCTTGCTTCTGTGTTTATGGTTAGAAATATAATCGAGTTTACAGATCCATTCAATATGACACCAAATGCAACATGTGGAATGTATTTTCCTGTGTCCAAAATGTATGGGAATACTCGCATCCCAGTCCAAGAAACTATAATATACATATTAGACAAAGTCAGGACAAAGATAGGTACAGATACAAAAATGGCCAAAGCAACCGATACTACTAAGGATAAGCGAGCCCTCGTAATGTGATTTTAAAAAAAGCCTTTTGTCTTTAGAATTAACCTCTCTAGGGGTGATTTTATGCGAAAAATCGATTGCGCGCACCATGGGTCTACTGCGAGAGTATTCTACCGATGAACTATATATAGTAGTTCAGTGGTAGAAGGCCACATAAGATCTGGCAAGCCCACTCATAAATGTGAATAGATTTTTAAGAAGAAGCTAAGATTTTTAAGAAGAAGCTAACTTACATAACGCAAACCCTGAAACAGCGCAAAATTGCAACGCTAAACGAATTTCTTGTCTTTTTCTAATTTCAGAAACGGCACCATAAATTGTTGGAGCTAACATTTGATTCGTTTTTCGTACGTGGAAAAATACCTAAACAATATTCAAACAAATTTATTCAATATTTTTTCAACTTACTATGATGTAACAAAGTATTGCAATCGCTTGGAGACCACAGTTGTGTGGTATATCGACAAAATAATCAGTGTATGGGAAACCTGTGTCAAAAAATGCCTCCCAATAAGTGGAATAATCGAAAAGGGGTCTAAATTAACATCCTGTTTATATCTCTAAACAGGCTAGACTTACGCACAACATGGTAATAATTTAGCCGAGACAAATGCCATAAAAAATCCGGTAAACATTAGTAAGATAAACAAAGTTTTTACAACGCTTCGTGTAAAAATTTTACCAAGGGTGTTAGGAAAGACGATATAAGAGACCCTGTAATCAAAATGTTATGTACACTAAAAAAATTTAAACAAAACCTATTGATAGCAATAATGCAAGTGATCTGCATATCACTGTACCATGCAGCAAGTGTTAAATAAGAAAGTACACGGTTTTCGGTACCTGTTGGACCACTTGCAAAGAGATTTGTCTACAAAATTTCAACAGTCATAAGCGGATTTGGAATATTTTCATTTGTATGATCTCAAACATGTAGGAGGTCCCTTTTCCATCACTCAAGGAATACTCGGTAAAACCTTAAGAACACGATACCCATTATCAAGGGCAGTTCGATTCCAAATGTGTTAAAGTGACAACAAATGCACGTTGGGGATTTTTATGCTTAGAAGAACAGTTTGAAACACGGGTAGATGTATCCTGATTTTTCTTGGAGCATGCTAAGCATAAAGGAAAGAGAAGCATTTGATTCATTTTCAGAGGTCAAACATTCCCCTCGGCAAAATTGATCGTAGAATTTTTTGCCTTCATTTTCTTGACTTTTATTTGTCCTTTTGACTATCTTATCTCCTTGGCCATGAATTGATCGAATCCTCTGCCATATCACGCCATCCGAAACTTGCAAAAAGGTTACAATGGGAACTAACCTTTATGGCCGAATGGCTAGGAACGTGAACAACCGAAAATAAAGCACCAATGGGCCCGGGTTCGAGACCCATATTTTTTAACTTTTTTGTCTTTTTAAATTTAAAAAAAAGAAATATATCATTTTTAATAACTTGTCAAGACGAATAAAGTGACACCGAAATTATCAAATTTGAAGCTTGTTTCGAATTATTAAAACGAAAACTCTGATTCAGCTGGGTTTTCATGAATCAGGACTTTCGTTCAACAACTCAGAACAAGCTTCAAATTTGATAATTCGGTGTCATTTTATTCGTCTTGGTGAGTTATTAAAAATACCGACTTTCTTTTTAAAAAATTTAAAAAGAAAGGGGGGATTTGAGTCTTAGAAGGTCGGGATCTGGAGCAACTCCCCTTTGGGCAGCTAGTAGCTGCTCTCGTGGGAGTGCCGAAGGCGCTCGGTTTCCAGTTTATTCAGGAAAAGCACTGTAATGTCTTACTTGCAATATAACACTAGGTCCTAAGTAAAACGCTGTAATGCCAGTGTCGATACAATTGCATATAATATTCGAAAAAGCTAACAAATAAATACTGCTACTGGTGTTCTTTAACAATCCCCCTTTAACAATAGTAAACAGGATGAACAAATTCAACATAGTTGCAGCTAAAGCTGCAATTGTGATAAAGACACCAACTAGTGAAGGAATAGAAAAAGCCATGTTTTCTGATAGAAAAAGCCGGAGTATTATGAGGAAATCTATGTTTCAAAGAGCTATAAAAAGTATTGAGAGGCACTGTCGATTCTTAGGTTTTTCTAGGCGGGGAATCGATTGTGCGCACTCCCAAATCTTGAAAACGCTTCTTTGACCCTGATTCAGGGAAGAAATCGGTGTATTAAAGCGAAAATCAATTTATTTACATCAATATGTATCCCTTCTCTGAATCAGGGTCAAGAAAGCGTTTTCACGGTTCGGGAGTGCGCGCAATCGATTCTAGAAAAACCTAAGAATCGACGGTTTTCTCATAAAAATCCGAAAATGTTTGATTTTCGCTTCAATACACCCACCCTATTCCCTGAATCAGGGTTAAGGAAGCGTTTTCATGCTTCGGGAATGCGCGGAATTGATTTCTCGCATAAAATTATCCCTAAGAATGTATTTTTTACAAAAATTTTCAAAAAAAAATTTTTTCGGAAAACGGGCCGCAATTGTTACCTCCTTTAACGCATGGGAAAATTTTTACGTCATTTCGAGTCAAAATTTGGGTTCTAAAAAATTCAAATCCTTAAACCACGCTAGAAATCTCCGTGTTGAAATAGATCGGCCAGATTGAAATTTTGGCCGAAAAAATTGTCTAAGGTGTTCTAGACAGTTTAGAAAAATCAAAAAATTAACATAAAATCGGATTTTGAGCTTCGAATAAGGTTTTGAATTTTTTTAGAACTCGAATTTTGACTCGAAATGACTTTTAACAATTTTCCCATGCATTGATCTCATTAAATAAATACAACTTGAAGCACTCTCTAACCATTTAACACTATGCTTTTTTCAAGTTCGAGTGATCAAAAAGCGTCTCGTAAAAATGCTATTAGTAATGGATTACTCGTGATAAAGAACATGCGATGGCGTGGACACCAAATTTCTTGGATACAGAATTTTTTAAAATTTGCATGGATACAGAATTTTTTAAAATTGAACAATAGAGTTCGAAAACAATTTTTATTAACTACATGCAGGCACGTAGGGTCTATAGACTCCCCCTCCCCACCGAAATAGGAAAATGAAATAGTCGAGGGGTCCATGGGGTAGCGGCCCCCTCAAACCTGGATTCTTGCTACGTGTCTGACTACATGAGTTTAATTAACTGCATGTAAATTTTTTAAAAGTAAGTTTAACAAACAATGTGTAAAAGTCTCAAAAATATTCTTCCGATAAATAAGGGGAATAATATTTTTGAGACTTTTCAACGTGATCTTGAAAGTAAAATATACTACAATGTATTATTTTCCAAATCTTTCAAATCACTCCTTTGTTTATTTTAAAATCTGTATTCACTTGCTTGACAGGAAATTATATTTGAATCTTACTGGATTATTTTTTGTACTTTAATAATTTATTATTTTTCTGTATTTTAGCGAATGTGTAAAAGCCTCCCTTTTTTTTCTAAAAATGATCCCTACAGGCGTTTGTTTATGCTACGAATCGAATGCGCGTATTCCCGATGTGTGAAAATGCTTCCTCGGCCTTGATTCAGGGTCGGTGTATTGATGCGAAAATCAAAACTTTTAGTTTTTTAATGTAAAAAATGGATGTTTCTGGGGATAAGGGTATTTTTATAAGAGAAATAGATTTCGAGCATCGACAACTTGTAAAAATTTCATGATTCTTGTTAAAAATGTGGCCCTAAAGAAGGCCGTTGGGATAAGAAGACCAACATCGGCAGCTTTATGGGTTACATGGGTACTGGGCGGCGACTTGACTCTAAAAATTGTAGAAAACTTCAGTGGTTCGTCCAAAACGTTCGCGCCAATTGAATTCGGCGATGTGAAAGCTATATTGTTTGTCATAAATGCGATACTTTCTATGGACTCGTGAGCGCCATTACTGCCACTTGGATTCGATCGTCTGCGTGTGGACTTGGTGATTGACTGGATTCACAAAGTGATAGGCATGGTTGACCACGAAGTGACGATATAAAAAAGACGTTGAGCTTGAATTCTGTTGAGTCGTGCATTATAGGCTTGCTACCAATCTGTTATGATGGTGATTCCAGGGCAGATATGATGCCGAATCATTGTAATCAGCACCGCGGCGGTTCTTCTAATGCAAGGCCCAAGGAAAGAAAAGTTCATACCGCGTTCTGTCGCTCTAAACAGCCACCAAATACGCCTTTGCATACGTCTTCCACGATGATCTTTTCTTAGGATAATGAAGGCTTCATCCACTTCGACCGTCACATTGCGTCCACCCAACCAAATTCGATTATTTCGGAAATGACGTTCACAAACCTTAAATTAAGGATTAAATATAGAAAATAAGATATCATACCTTCCGAAACTTAGTCAACCAATGTGATACCGCAATTTTTTATGTGTACATCACCGCTTCGCGTCTGATCAGCATTCAATCTATATAAAAATTCGAAAAACCCCAGAAACATCCATTTTTTACATAAAAAACTAAAAGTTTTGAATTTCGCTTCAATACACCGACCCTGAATCAAGGCCAAGGAAGTATTTTCATGTATCGGGAATGCGCGCATTCGATTCGTCGCATAGAAAAACCTTTATAGGGACCATTTTTAGAAAAAAATATAAAATTTTTTTCGAATTTTGAACCTGTCATTTTGGGTCGCTAATACGAACTAGTACCCAGTTTTTCTTTCACATATTTGGCATCCGTATAGACCGTAGTTTCAGAATGAAAAGTTCGTCGTGTTAAACATCTCATTATTTAAAACACTGGTTAGCAATGAAAAATTTGTGATTAAAGATGGAATAATAGACTGGAATACAAGATACTATGCAATTAAATGTTAACACTTGACAGCCTTTAACATATGTAGATGTCGATAAATTTCTCAAATTTCCTTTAATATTAGTTTAAATATTCCTTTGTCTCGTGAAGAGTCGCAAAAGTTTGTTGAACTACACGGTNTGCAATTAAATGTTAACACTTGACAGCCTTTAACATATGTAGATGTCGATAAATTTCTCAAATTTCCTTTAATATTAGTTTAAATATTCCTTTGTCTCGTGAAGAGTCGCAAAAGTTTGTTGAACTACACGGTCTTGAACCTTCTCTGTTAGTTTCTGATTCCATTTTGGTATCGACGCTTAACCCACTGCTCTATTGCAGCCAACGATTGTTTGACTCGTAAACTTCCTTAAATGGCTTCGATTTCTTGAAGCTTTTTCTCTTGCATTTCCACGAATTTACTTGTTATTTTCCTTTCACCGCGCTTATTTCTTTGGTGTGCTATTTTCGGCGCTTTTTGTCGAAATATCTTGGGCTTGGAGTTGTATTGTTTAAAATGTAAAACTAATATTTTCATCTCTAGCAATTTGCTGTTAAACGTGGAATATGAACAATTCGATAAAAGTTTGTTCGTATTCATGCACTTATTGTCCAGCAACTTACGTAAAAATAGCAATAAGATATGAAGATAATTTGATTTGTTCTTTCTTTCATATACTTACTTTCTTTACTATTTATTTACCATATTTATGCATAATAGCCGTTTTGGCACTGATTTTGGTCTCAATTTTTTGTAAAATCTCNTACTTTCTTTACTATTTATTTACCATATTTATGCATAATAGCCGTTTTGGCACTGATTTTGGTCTCAATTTTTTGTAAAATCTCTGAGCTCTACCGATGGTTTATTTTAAACCAGTCAATTTTTATACTAGTCTACCTTGTTTCCTATCAATTACTTTTGTATTTTCCAACTTTAGGAAAGTTTGACTGGACGGAGAGTATTTTTCTGTCTATTTTAGGCACTTTTCTTTTAAGATCTGATGTGCTCAAGATTTATTCCATGTTTCTTTTTACACTAATCCGTTTTATTGGAATATATTTTCCTCTAAAGTATGACAAATTTATTAATAAAAAAACTGTTCTTCCGGTAATAATTCTTTTTGATTTTTTTGCCATTGTATCAAATATTGGTATAAGTTATTTTTACGAATCTGCTTCGGTAAACGCTATTATTTCGGAGATTGAAAAAATTAATTATGATCAAAATTATTCCATTGATGTCAATACCAACATAGTGTCCCTGCTTTCTATGGAAAATTATGAAATTTACGAAACAAATTTTGATCATGATTATGAATATTGGATAATGCTTTATATTATCAAACAACAAGTTTTTTTGCAAGCTACTCAAATCACGTTTTTGTTTGCTATCACAATTTTGTCCATGCTCATCTCAATTTTATTACTCACAAGAATTTTATTTCAAATAAAAAAGCAGATTAAACTTGGCCAACATAAAATGTTGTTGGGGTCACTTCGTGTTGCCATTGTGGTTTTTACTCTAAATTTAACTCTTTTAATTGGTATAATATTTGATGTACTTGCCTTTTCAACATATCTCAATATGAGTTTTAATGATTCTATCTCTGCAGTCTATAGTCCAAAAGAAAATAAGTTATCCATTTTTGGGAATACAAAAATTTCTTATGCTTTTGATTTGTTTTCAATTCTTTTAGATTCATTTTTCATATTGTTTGTAATCACAGGTTATAAGGATGAGCTTGTTCGGTTTTCCAAGTTTTTACTTGGTTGTATCCGATTTAAATTTTATAACTCTCAATTTAATGTTGTGCTAGTCCAGGCTCGTAGCCAGAACTCAGTTTGGGTGAGCGGGCACCAAGGCGAATAATAGTGATGCGTAGGAATCGTGATTTCGAAATTTCGACCCAAAATTTTATTTCAAGATTTCGGAAAATCGAAATTGCTATAAAATCGAAACGAAGATCAAAAAACTTAAGAGACGATATCTCGAAAGCTCGAATATCCATAGGACCAGTGTTAAACGGTTCGACTGCTCTCCGACTTGAATTTATTTAGTGCAAGAACAGTTCATCGATCGGACATTTATCGACTGAACACTTCATCGACCAAACTTTTAATCGACTATATCATTGATACATTAAATCATCCATTGCCAACATAGTCGATACAAATTTGAGTTGATGAAGTGTCCATGGTCGATAAAATGACCTACGGCCACAAGGTAGCGTTTTATCGCGGGTGGTGTTTTACCGAAGCATCTTTATACTGGTCTTCCCTATGACCGGAACTAGGGTGGCATATTATCGGGGATGGTGTCTTATCGAGGGGGATCTTATCAAGGTTAGACTGTATAACATGTTTTGATGCATGTCTGAAAAGTTTTAGCGTTTTCTTTTCACGGAATTATCAATGTATTTTGATTAATGACATCGAAAGTGGTTATAAAAAGTGCTTATCCGTGTTCTGATTCGAGAGAAAAGAAAATTATGTCAAAAGTGGATCTTCCGTCATTCAATAACAAATTTTGCTAAATCTCCTTCGTTTCTTCTGCAAATCTGATAATGATCTATAAAATAGGAACTTTACTGCTTTTTGTAGTTATAGCTTATTCTCAAAATCCGGAGTTTAAGTGGCCGAGATGGGGTAAGAAATATTTTTACAAAAGCTTGTAGATGCAATCATGGAAGTAGCTATGCTAGCGTTAAACAGACTTTTCTTCCTCTCCCCAAAATTGGTAGTGAACTTGAGATGGGACGCTTGACTTAAATATCCCTAAAAGCTGAGTGTCAGAGCTTAGAATCTATACAAAACCTTCGGGATCTAAGAGAGATTTGAACCCAGGACCTCTGGGTCATCGGTTAAGCTCTTTACCACTGATCTACAGGTCCACATGAGCGTTGGATTGTCAGGGCCGACACTAATTCGTTCGGAAATTTTTGACTTCACTAATTTATCACTAATAACACTAATTCCGTTCGGACGCGTTCGGACGCGTTCAGAAACGTTCTGACGCATTCGGAAACATTCGGACGAGCGCCCGAACGCATCCGAACGTTTCCGAACGCATCCAAACGTTTCTGAACGCGTCTGAACGTTTCAGAACGCGTCCGAACGC
>OZJO01000251.1:0-17233 GCA_900406225.1 Acrobeloides nanus
CTAAATTTAACGTTTTTAAATGACCAGTTCACTCGGAAAAAAACACTATAAAAAATTATATATTCGGAAAGTTCATGGAAAAATGGAGCATTTTTTTACGGCGTTTACTCTCAGTTATCATTGTAGTTGTTGAGAAAATTGCGTTTGAAGTTGGCGATTTTTGAACTTTTGAACGAAACTTTTTCATAGTGTTTTTTCCCGAGTGGACTGGTCAAAGTTTGTAAATTTTTAAAAACAATATACCTTCTCTGCAGCTCCTTTATCCTAACCATCATGTTCAAATGGCCTTGGGAATATTGCTCGATAACATCTCTCACATCATAGGGTTTTCGAGCTTGCTAAAAAAATCAAAGACCACTAAACTTTTGAATGGACCTCGAGAATTTATTGAGGAATTTTTTTTGATCATTTTTTGTTTTTACGGCATCCCTTGACAGTTTAACCTTTCGAGAAATTGTGTTTGAACTTTTGTTTAAAATTTTCAAACGTGATTGTGTATTGAAGCGAAAAGGGATCATATTCAATAAAAGACTGTTTATTGAAACGATTTGTCAAATATTATAAAAACAACCTTTGTCATTTTTTATAGCTCTATGAAACGGATAAAACGACACCAAAATTATCCAATTTGAACATTGTTTTGGGTTATTGAAACGAAAACCCTGATTCATGTTTTCGTTTCAATAACCCAAAACAATGTTCAAATTGGATAATTTTGGTGTCGTTTTATTCGTCTCATAGAGCCATAAAAAATGACAAAGGTTGTTTTTATACTATTTGACAAATCGTCTCAATAAACAGACTTTTATTGACCCAAGCAATATATAATTTTCAAACTTGATTGTGTATTGAAGCGAAAGGGAATTTCGCTTCAATACACAATCACGTTTAAAAATTTTGAAAAATGATCAGTAAAAATTCCTCTTTCTCTAAAAAATGTACTTGAAATTTTCGTCTGGCGACAAAATATTTGATTTTTCTCACTGCTCTTATTGCATTTTTATGGATTTCCGTCAATTCACACACGCTAGAAATTTGTTTTTTGCTCAAATTTCCAATTTTGTTATGTCTTACTGTCCGACGCGTAGTAATGGCCCTGAGCTATCGTCTCCATCATTATCGTTATCCTCAGATTTTGAATCGACCAAATTCAAGCTTCCCTTCTTCTTGGGATTGCATAATTGCGCTAAATATTATGCAAAAATTTTATGGAGATTGCGACCAGGCTAGACATACCACGTGCGGGTGGGGAATCGTCGACTTCGCCATCGCTTTCTTTCAGTTTAAGTCCGTCGTTTTTCTCCGCAGCACCGGCAGAGCGAATTCTTCCCCTTAAACTAGAAATTCGATATTCATGTCAGAGTAAACTTGGGAGCTACTACACAATAAGGGGGCCAAAATTGTTTCAATTTTTTCTGGAAATGACCCTTCTAAAGGTAAAAACATGCGGAGAATCCGAATTTGACATTTTTCGAAGCAAAAAAACGCTTCCCTGATTCAGGAAAGGCCTGTTTATTGAAGCGAAAAGTCGCAAAAATCGCATTTTCGTGATATCCATTTCGAGATACCGTCTCGAAACGGGTTGAATGTGTCTGAACATTGACACGAAAACCCTGAATTTTATTTTATGTTTTAAAATACGCTCAATTATTGGGTGTATTTACAAAAAAACAAAGACGGCATTCTTTATAGCTCGACGAGACGAAAAAAACGACCCCAAAATTATTCAATTTGAAAATTGTTTTGGGTTATTGAAACGAAAACTCTGATTCAGGGTTTTCGTTTCAATGACCCAAAACAATTTTCAAATTGGATAAATTTGGTACCGTTTTGTTCGTCTCATCGAGCTATAAAGAATGCCATCTTTGTTTTTTGTAAATACACTCAATAATTAAGCGTATTTAAAAAAATGTAAAATTCAGGGTTTTCGTGTCAATTTTCAGACACATTCAAAACATTTCGAGACGACTAGCGTTCAGGATGCGTTCAAGCATGTCAAAAAAGTTGTCGAAAAATGTAACTTTACCTAATTTTCAATAAAACCGTGTTTATTGAAACGATTGGTCATGAAGCATAAAATTTTATCGGTCGAGAAGCAAAAAAAACCAATAAAATTTTATGCTTCATGCGCAATCGTTTCAATGAACACGATTTTATTGAAAATCAGGCAAAGTTACATTTTTTGACAACTTTTTTGGCTGCTTGAACGCTAGCCGTCTCGAAACGTTTTGAATGTGTCTGAACATTGACACGAAAACCCTGAATTTTACATTTTTTTAAATACGCTTATAGGTTGTTTTTCGGGAAATCACGAGCTCAGGATTTTGAAAAAAAATTTTTGAATTTTCGTTTCAATATCAATTACCCTGAAAAATTTATTTTTTATACAGAGCAAAAATTACTTGACAAAACCATTCTTGCCTTTCCAAGTTTGTTTCCTTGTAACTCGTTGAACGAGTGTACTCGGATAATGATTCGATTTGGAGTGGTGTTGGTCTTGCTTCTGATGCGCCAACGGATCAATATGGATTTGCCTAAAATCTAAAATTATTACTAGCTAACAACTTTCTAGCAAACCATGTTGCCTGTGATGCGCACTTGTCAGCTGCATAACAACGCCAAAGGCATTGAATTAGAGTAGCAGCAGCAGGGATTTGGCGATTAAAATGTTTCTGCCGTTGTTTCTGTTGAACTTTTAGGGCGAATCCCGACCCGAGAATTCCCTACAAATTTATTTGACTATTTCTGAATGGTTTTTCAAACTTACTGCTGGCAGCGCAAAGAATGAAATAGCAAATATTGCGAAACACGAAGCCACTATTCTGCCGATCCACGTTTGGGGCACCACATCTCCATAACCTAGAATACAAAAAATTCCTTTTTGGTGTCAAAAGTTGGATTTTTCAAATTTTGATAATTTTTTGAAAAAATTTTGACAAATTTTTCAATTTTTGACTAATTTGTTAAATATTGAATAATTTTCAAAAATTGAAAATTGTTCAATTTTTGATGGAATTTTTCAATTTTTAATTAGTCCAGTGGGAAAAAAGTTGCCAGTTGTTATTGATATTCGTAAAGTTCATGAAAAATGGAGCATTTTTTTGTTTTTACGGCATGCTCTGAATCGTTGTGGTTTCGAGATAATTGCGTTTGAAATTTGAATTCTTGTACATGTTTTCGTTGTAATACACAAACTTTTTTGAATTTTTAATCGATTTTTTAAATTTTCATTAAATGAACATTGTAACATTTTTTATAGCTAAATGAGACGAACAAAATGACACCAAAATTATCCAATTTGAAAATTGTTTTGGGTTATTGAAACGAAAACATGAATCAGAATTTTCGTTTCAATAACCCTAAACAATTTTCAAATTGGATAATTTTGGTGTCATTTTGTTCACCCCATTTAGCTATAAAAAATTATAGCTGCAATGTTCATCTTATGAAAGTTAAAAAATAGATTTTTTTCGCGTAAAAAATTCAAAAAAGTTTGTATATTACAACGAAAACATCAGCAATTTCAAACGCAATTATCTCGAAAACCACAACGATTCAGAACATGCCGTAAAAACAAAAATGCTCCATTTTTCATGAACTTTCCGAATATCAACAAAAATGGCAATTTTCCCACTGGACTGGTCCTTTAACAAATATTGAACCTATAGTGGTCATGGTGATGACACCCCACCACAGGGCATCCGCATAGCTAGTAAAAGCGGCCTTGCCATCCGGACTCAATTGGTCTTTTTCGGCCAGATACACGAAGTAAGAGGAAAATATCAAGCCCAAAAAGCCAATATAAAGTGTAGTGATAAGTTCTTGGCGATGTATGAAAACCACAGAGCCCAACAGTCTCCTAAAAAGATGTTAAAAAATTTTCTGGAAGAAAAGGTTGTTACCATGTGCCACCTTGACGATCAACGTGTAGCATGCGAAGTATTTGCAAGAAGCGAACTCCTCTAAAAAATGAGTTCGTGTGATCAAATATAAGATTGTTCAAGACGCATGTGTATTATAATGCATAATGGTAAGAAGCCCATGCCTAAGGTCTAGACCTAAGGCCTAAAGACCTTAAGCCTAAGGCCTGAAACCTAAGGTCTAAGCCTAAGGCCTAGACCTAAGGCATAAGACCTTAAGCCTAAGACCTGAGACCTAAGTCTATTATGTATTTTGACCATTATGCATTTTGATGCACAAGACTATACCGAATTGCACTGGTTGCAAAAACCTTTCCTTCGCTGCCCACACAAATAACAATAATGCTAGCGATGACAACACACAGGTCTAAAAAATATCAACTTGTTTGTTAACAAGAAAACTGAGAAATTTATACCGACCAATCAATGAGATCGGTTTTCTTGCAAATTTGAGACGTCCGAAAAAGCCCAAATATTTGGAGCGGCATCCTGCGGCCCATAGGCGGACGCAATATTCAACGCCGAAGAAGACCACTAGGAATACTTCCTAAACAAAAAAATTTTTGATCTAATTTTTGAGCCAAAATTCACCATAAAAAATAATGCCTCTCCTGCCCTTTTCGTATAATTTTCAACTGTCGATAATACACTCAATATTAGACAAAACAAGACTAGCATGAAAACGCTAAAAATTTAGTAGTTCATTAGTTGATTTGTATTGTCAAAACTTCACCTAAAGTGATAAATAAAACATTTCCAACCCGTTGGCCTCTCTAAAAAGTTATACACTTTTCCTTTAAATGTCGGTTTAGCAGCTTTTCGTTCTCGTAAATTTCGAAATCTGTTATCAAACATCTAAAAAAACACATCTCGTTTTTAATATACACTTTTCTTTGTTTCATAAAACTGTGCACCAGTTTATTCATATAATATAACCATGGGTATGCAAATTTTAGAGGATAATTTTTTCGGCACTTGGCGTTTTTCCTCACAGTTACAGTCAAATTTTACAACAATTTTTTACGGCGTTTTCTCAGGCTGCGTTCAAGCATATCAAAAAATGTAACTTTGTCTGATTTTCAATAAAATCTTGTTTATTGAAACGATTGATCATGAAGCATAAAATTTTATTGGTCGAAAAGCAAAAAAACTAATAAATTTTATGCTTCATGACCAATCGTTTCAATAAGCACGATTTTATTGAAAATCAGGCAAAGTTATATTTTTTGTCATGCTTGAACGCAGCCTCACAATTTATTCTAATTCTTTTTGGAACTTATGCATTTCGCCCCCCCCCCCAAATTTGGGGGGCCGAACTGAACTGATCAATGCACTTCGGCCCCCCCCCAACTTTGGGGGGGGGGTGAAGTGCACAAGTTCCTTCTTTTTTAACATAGAAAAAAGAAGAAAAATCGTGAGAAAACCCCATTGTAAAAAATTGTAAAATTTGACCTTTTTGATGCTCGATTTTCTCGAAAAGTTTGTTACTTAGACAAAATTTATGGTGTCTAAATTTTTCAGAAGAAATTTTTTGTAAAAATTTCACTCCCTAGGTGTGGTACAACAGTGATATAAAAACCAAAACGGTACGCAGCTTGAAAAAAATTCAAACAATGAAATGCTATACCTTTTCTAACGCATTCCCACGAAAAACTTCGACGGGTATGGCGCCCTCGACGCTGCTCTGCCGCTCGAATGTCGGCGCCGATCGGTGATTAATAGAAAGCAACGAGTTCTGAGAAGGTCTCATTATAGAACTGAAAACTTTTTATTATAGCAAAATGTTGATGAGAAAAATAAACACAAATGCACGCAATATCACATGAAATTCCATACAACGTAAATGTTTAGAGAAAGTTCTAAGTCTATTCAAAAATATCCGAAGCATGAGATTTTATCATAATAGTGTAGGAAAACATTTAGAAAAATTAACACCTACAAACATTAAACAAATGCGCTTTATAGAAATTTTCAAATATGATTAAGTAAAGCTAATTGCTTTATTGGATTGTTCGAAAAATTCTGTGACTTTTTACATGAAGTTTAAATGCGAAATTTTTTCCATGAATTCAAGCCTACGTGCAAAATTCGCATAATTTCAACGTGGGACAAATGTATAACATGGTTCAAAAGGTGTGCTACCCTGGAGACAGCATAAAAAAATTTATAAATCTTCAAAAATTCTCATTCTCTGCACGTTGTTCAAGTCTCAGCAAATACGCACAAAAAATTTCTTTTCCAAAATATGCAAGACTTTGATCAACGCAAGCATTTCTGTTGCGATTGATCAGCGCTACATACACCCACAAACTTACTCTTGAAATAACATCGTACGATGGATAGAAGAAAGAAGATCGGTGGTCTCCGTGGCAACAACATAAGAATTAAGAAGCCTTACATGAGAAGCTGCTGTTGAGTCGACAGAAAGGAGAAGACTGGAGTATTACAAATTGGATTCATAATCAGGAAAAGGAATGTATTGAGCTTTTTTTATCCGGAGAAAATGAGAAAGTGAAAAAGTTAGTGCATAGGTGCTAATTATAATGTGAAAAGATTTATAGGTTTCAAAAACCAAAAACCCGAGGGAGTTTGACAATTTTCAAATGTCCTTGATAAGGCTTATCGAATTTTTGACGAAAACACCTAGGTATTTTCGTCATAAGGAAACGAATGACGTTTTCCAACATTAAACAAGAAAGGCTATGAAGCTTTTTTTGCTAAGAATAAAGGAATAATTTGCTTCAATTTGTTTCTGAACGTTGTTATTCATCTACGCAGATTTTTTTAAACATGTTTTTGAGAAAAGAAGTTAGCTCGCAGGCACCGGAAAATCCAAATTTTCGAAGCTAGTAGTAGTTAGGAAAATTTGAAGCTAGTTCACTTGTTGGAAGGCACTTATCATCGTCAACGTCGAAATTTTTTTCCTTTTAAAATCGGCCGAAAACATCCTATTAGGGGTATTTTTAAGCGAGACACACATTGGTGATGTTATTTTTGCATTTTTTAAAATAAAGATATATTTGTCACTCCATAAACATGGTAATATAAGACAAAACAGTGTAATTTAAAGTACAATAAGCAACATGAAATTATTAAAACAACACAAAAATATCACAATTCTAGATTCTCAATTCCGGTATTCCAACGATGAAAACAGCATGGCTTTTGGCCTTTTACGGTATTCTTGAATCGGATGGGGTCGGCTATCATGGCAACGTCAGCTAGCAGGTTGTTCCAGATCTTCTTTGCGGTATTGAGGGAGCTGCTTGTGACGACTTCTAGTGTGGAGGCTGGTATGATGAGCTCCAATTCATAACCAGTTCTTCTTGTACGCCTTCTTCAATTATGGTCTTTGCACAGCATGACGGCTTGATCGAGTAGTTTCCGGTGGCCCAGGATGGCTTTGTGCATGGCTAGTGCACGTTTCTCCATTGCAACTTGGTTGACGGACTTCCATTGTATTTTCTCGAGCAGTGCCAGGAGGTGAAGTAGTTGATATAGAGCTTGGCAGCAAACTTCTGGACTCTTTCGATGGTGTTCTGAAGGACGACTTGGGAAGGATACCACGTTTCAATGGCATACATTAGCATGGGTTCAACAGTGGTCTTGTAAATCTTCTCGAAGGTCTTCATATGCGCCCACTTTTTGGGCATAGTGCTCCAATGGCTTGACGGCATTTGATCGAGATCTTGATGACATGGTTCTTATAACTTAGCTTCTGGTTAAGTTCGATGCCGAGGTAACGGAATTGCTTGATTGTTCAATTTTCTTGCCGTTGATCGAAATTTCCAGGTCGTAGTCGATTTTCTTGGCCATAAACAGCAAGCATTTGCACTTTTTGGCGATCAGCGATAAAGAGATCTCCATGTTAAAAAAACCTAATAGGGTATTTTCGACTGATTTTAAAAGAGAAAAAAATTTCGACTTTTTGACCATGATAAATACCTCTCAACAAGTGAACTAGAGCTCCAAATTTTCATATTGTCATGCACCTTCTTGAATATTGTCCGTCCACGTTCCACTACAATTCAACTACTAACTAAAAAATACCCGAACAAATGGTTTAAAAAGTAGTAAATTTTTAATGAGATTTATTCATTTTGACAATTATTAAAAATATACACAAAGAAACAACACCAAAGCATGTGTAATTTGTGGAAAACGCAGAAAAAAGTATGCAAAAATTCTCTCTTGAATAGCTTTTTAAAATAGCAACTAGCATTGGTTTTTTTCTTTGGCTGTTATTCACGCACACCATTCATGTTTTTTTCTTAGACAGTGATTTTAAGAGAAATGAGCAATGATCATTTTTCTAATGCCGTATGTTTTCGATGAGCTTTGTTCAAAAAGACTGATTGGATCGTATTCAGCATACACTTTTTACTACTATTAAAAAAATTTCATCGAAAAATAGTGAAAAATGCCGATTTTAGATGTATTTTTTGGGCTGCAGATACTTATGAAACAACCTAATATATAGTGACCCCTGCCGAAATTCACCAAAAATCGAGGGTAAATCGGATTTTAAAAAATCATAAGATAAAAAACAAACGCCGTCGCCACATTTTCATCCACATCAAGATATTCCAAGGTAGCAACTCCGTGTTCAACTTCGCCGCGGATTTCTAGAGCACTCCAAAGTTTTTAAATCTATAAATTGCACATAAAATAAATTTAAAAAAACGAAAGAAAATTAAACAAAGATCGTTTTCCAACTTGAAAAATGGATAGAAAGTGGTATCATCTTCAAAAAGTCGTATCTCGGTGAATATGAGAGTTTTGTTTAAACATTTCTCAATAGGCGCCATTTATATTTACGTCGCGGCGGAAGTGTAAATGGCGCCATACAATTATCCAAAATATGGTCTTTCAAAGAAACATGAGTTAAACTCGCTGTTTTTTGGCGGTTATAGCGAATTAATCGAAAAAACCTACATATAGTGACACCCCCTTTAATTCTATACAGTGACCCCTTCTTGGGGGTGTTAATATATGGAGCACGGCTCAGTAAACTTGGCCAAAAGTGGGAACAAGTCGAAAAACACTGTAAAATTATTGTTTTTGATATATTTTCTTCTCGTTCTTGATCATGGCAAATCGTTTGGAAGCAATTTCAGAACGTTTTGAGTAACTTTCCGAAAATCGAATTTTTTGCCTTGATCCAAGGGGAAAAATACGAAAGTTTTTCAGATTGCTTCAAAATCGATCACAGATTTGAATAGCTTGATTGGCCAATTCTATATTCTCGCGTTTTTGCTTCTTATTCGAAGGAATCTTGGTCATTTTCTGGAAAAAACTTCTCTTGTATTATAAAGTCTTAAAATGGATATTACAGTCAAACCATCCGGAGGTTGGACTGTAATATCCATTCCCCATTCATAATGTCTAAGTGTTAAAACGAAAAGCATGAATATTTTACAAGCATTTAATGCTACATGCGCACTTATTTTTCACGTACAAACAAAAAATGTCAACGATGGTACAAAGTGTACAATTCAGTCGAACCATGTGAAAAAGGCGAAACGTAAAAATTACACGCGTCGGTCATCTATTTTAATACTCTTAATCCTCTTGTTTTTTTTATATGATACCGGAAAATCTGTTCCGGCCGGAAGATCAGAACTTCCTAGGAAAATCTGATCCTATTTGCTCTAGCAATTTTCATTGTCCTAAAATATCTTTATGTGATTTTCACTAATCAAAATTGATTTTAGCCGATTTTTGCTGCGATTCAATTATTTTTTTGGCGATTTTTACTGCTCCCAACATATTTTTAGACGATTTTTACTGCTTCCAACATATTTTTAGCCTATTTTTACTGCTCCTAAATTGTTTTGGAGATTCTCACTTACCTAAAAAATATTTTAAAGGGGGTGTGTACTTTAAGGCCATTTGGACGAAAAAAATTTTTTTTCGTAGCATATATTGAAATCGTGATTTTTAGAGTCTTTTCTAAGCGTACAAAGCGTTAACCAAATGGCAAAAATCATTTAGCTTATGTTTTATTAGTTGGCCTTTAGACAAGTAGCTTTATACAGGGTGGCACAAAATAACGTATACGATTCGATAAACTTTTTATTTGCTTATTTTTCACAGATTTGGTTCTACTTTATTGTAATTGTGTTTTTTAGAGCTAAAAATGAAAGAATTGCGAGCTGCGATTTTAAGAATGCGCTCCTATGGTGACTCTATGGGAGAAATCGCTAAAAATCTGCGAATCCCTAAAGCAACCGTGCCAAGAAAAAAATTTTTCTAAAAAGATCATTTTTAGGGGTAAAATCATGCGAGAAATCGATTGTGCGCATCGCCGAAACGTGAAAATGCTTCCCTGGCCCTGGTTCAGGGAAAAATTGTGTTTTTGGAGCGAAAATTGTCATTTTGAAAATGCGAAAAATGACAATTTTCTTCAAAAACAATTTTTCTCTGAATCAGGGAAGCATTTCACGCATCGGCGATAGTAGGATATTTTTTAGATTGAACAAATTAAAGAAACAATCATGTTCTGCTAATAATTTGTGCATATCCATTTTTCTAACATTTGAAGATGTCTATATCAGATCCATCAAGAAAGAGAAAAAAATGAGATCCAAGATTATTCATCTATTATTTTTTATTTTGTTCTGGAGCTTGGCTGTCACGAATTCTACTGAAAATGTCGTGCAGGTGATCATTAGAAATACTAAACTCGGTTTATGGCGACAGTCCAAAAAGCGGGAAGTACATGGCCTAATGGCTATAATGCTGGCTATATTCATGTTACTGGCGCTGGTTTGATCCTACCAGGGTCGAAATTTTATTTTAGCGAAGCTGACGAATTTTTTTATAATTTTGACGAATTTTCCAATTTTTGAAAGATTGTTCAATTTTTGACAATTTTTTGAAAGTTTGACGAATTTCGATTTAACGACCCCTTCATGGGTGTTGTTGATGGAACGAACCTCGATTTTAGGACTCATTGACCAGCAACGACTATGGTGTTATGCTGGTCTCGACCATCGATGGCTACTTGACAGCAATCGACGCGCACACGGGCTTGGTTAAATGGCGCTCGAAAGAAGGCCCTGTATTAGAATCTCCGATTAATGTCCAATACGATTTTACGTTTATCCCTAATCCACGTGATGGCCAACTCTATTTGCTAGGCGGTGGCAAAATCAACAAGCTACCTTTCACTATACCCGAGCTGGTGCGTGTTTCACCGTGCAGAAGCACTGATGGGATATTGTATGCCGGTAGGCGGCTTATCATAGCGAAAAAGTTCATATGAATCAATTTTAGGCAGCAAGAAGGACGTTTGGATAGCTATAGATCCAGAGACTGGCCATCGAGTGGAAACTTTGGCAGCACCTTCGTCGGACAACTTTTGCCCAGTTAGCCATCCAAAAACCGTGTTTATTGGAAGAACGGAATACCAGGTTTCAATGATGGATGCTAACAAGCGGGCAAGACGGTGGAATGCTACATATTCGGACTACTCTTCGCATTTGTTACCAGGTAGTGTAGGTAAAACCGAAAAAATCGTTTCAATTTTTTCGACTTTGTCGGTTTTTTAAACAAAATTTCGCAATTTTTGTTGAAATCTGCTGTTTTTAAGCTGAAAATGCTTAGAAAAAGGCATTTTTTTGGTGAAAAATGATGCTTTTTGAGTTAAAAAATGAAATTTTGGACATTTTATGAGACAATTTGGTCATTTTTAATGGTTATTTTTCGGTTTTTTCGACTTTTTTAAACAAAATTTTCGCAATTTTTTGTTGAAATTTACTGTTTTTAAGCTGAAAATGTTCAGAGTAGGGCATTTGTTGGTAAAAAATGATACTTTTTGATTTAAAAAATTAAATTCTGGACATTTTATGAGAAAAGTTGGCCATTTTTAATGACTATCTTTCGGTTTTTTTCGACTTTTGTCGGTTTTTCAAACAAAATTTTCACAATTTTTCTGTTGAAATTTGTCGTTTTTAAGCTGAAAATGCTCAGAAAAATGCATTTTTTCGGTTTCCCCACTCTATTACCAGGTTTCCAACTGAATTATATGTTTATTAAGTATTTTTAGTTGATCATAATTATCCTTTTCAACACTTAACTAGTTCATCCGATGGCCGAATCGTGACGGTGGATGCGTTAACAGGGAAAACTTTGTGGAAGCGAGAATTTAGTAGTATTATTGTGAATCTGTATTTGTTAAAACCGGATGGTATGCACAAACTACCCAGTACAACTGTTGGAAAAGAAACATTGGAGGCATTGCTTGAGGTAGGTGTATGATTATAGACAATACATCAAGGGCCTATAGCTGTAAGTTATAGATGTAAAAATTTTTATGATTTTTTTCGAAGTTCCTTTAAATGGACCAGTCCACTCGGAAAAACTATGTAAAAATTTTATGTTCATGAAAGTTTATGAAAAATAGGGGGAGCATTTTTTGTTTTTACGACATGTTCTGAATCGTTGTAGTTTTTGAGAAAATTGCGTTCATGTTTTCGTTGTAATACACAGACTGTTTTGAATGTTTTTGCGGAAAAATCGATTTAAACATTCAAAAAAGTTTGTGTATTACAACGAAAACTTGAACGCGAATTCAAATTTCAAACACAATTTTCTCAAAAACTACGACGATTCAGAGCATGTTATAAAAACAAAAAATGCTCCATTTTTCATGAATTTTCCGAATATACAATTTGTACATGAAGTTTTCTGGACTGGTCCTTGAATATAACGAGCAAATTACATTCAAATCACGAAAGTTGAGAAAATAACCAGTTGTGGCAATATCACTATAAACCCGTAGAACAATTGAGCGCTAAATAATTACTAAGTATAAAACAAAATGGAATAAATGAGATCGTTAAGCTTCTTGTTCAATTTCCACACTTGTATACCCTTCACTGTCATCATATGCTCCTTCCTCCTCGTCAGGCAACAATTGGTCACCTCTTCGAACCAAGTACCTAAAATATGATCACTCAACAACGTCAATAGTTGATTGTATTTTACCCATGTTCCGGACATAGTGGCTTCATCCGCACTATTCTCCCATCTGCACCATACAAGCATTCACAGGGGAGCTCGGCGCCTGGCGGCAAATAGCGCTCGGATTGGCTATCAGAATCTTCATCACTTTCTATAACGAGTTGTGGAACAAGGGGCGCTTCAATTTTTTCTATCAGAGATGGTTTTGAATCCAGGGATGAAGTTTTGCGTCGATGGTTGATAGAGGGATTCGACAAGGTGGTCGATTTTTGCTTCAGCAATGTAGGTCTTATACTATAAGCGGTGACACTAGAAAGTCATTTTCTCTTTTTAGTTGTACGTTTAAACCAAACCTGGACTCTTTTCTCCTCTTTTTATAGGCTTGGAATGTATAGACAGCTAGCATGACCAATTCTAGTGTACTCACTACTGATGCGCCGATCCATAGGCCAGTGAGGCCACCCAAGTCGGCCAAAACCATCATCCACTAAAAATAAAATGGGTTTGCTGTGCATCTTTTGAAGCACTTGCCGTATAAGCTGGACTTTCTGTTAGTGTCTCATAGTTTAATTCTTCGTAAAATACTTGTATCATAGCCGCATTTTTCCTATATTTCTCCATGCATAAGTCGTCGTTTGGCTCGCATTCCATTAGTTTTGTTGTGCCTGAAGGCCATCTAGCTGCAGAATAGGAAACTTCATAGCCGATTTCGCTTAAAAGAAATGATCGATAAAGAAAAAGTGGCCATAGGAATCGATTTTAGAGGCTCAATCCACTCGAAAACCCATAGGAAAACTTAAAGTCTCTGAAAATTTTTGAATTTGAAGCACTTTTTATTTTTACAGTAAATTCCGAAACGGTAATTTACTCTATGTTGCGGTGGGTATTAATTCAAGATCGAAATTAGAAACAGGTCAATCAGTGACCGCCAAGTGCGCTGCCAAAGAGAACGAAATCACCGTCACTAGCAAAGTTCGATTCCACCTTGCGTCATAACGGTTTTGCAGAAGCCAGTGATCGAGATTTTGCACTTTTCACTGATTCGTACAAAACCTTTTGGACACACGGTGATGTCTTTCTTCTTGGCAGCGCAACGGACCACTACACCATGGCGTCACTGATTGACCTGTTTAATTTCGACCTTGAATTAGTACCAACTGCAACATAAAATAAATTGCCGTTTCGGAATTTACTACAAAAATAAAAAATTCTCCAAATTTTATGAGTTTTCAGGTGATATTAAGTTTTCGAGGGTTTTCCCAAGTGATCAAGTGGCTATTTTTGAAGAAAATTTAAAAAAATACTATAAAACACTTACTTGCAAGGTTGATGACAATCACAATTGGCCAATTTACCTTCCGCAATCAAACTGCCCAAATATTGTGTTGTATTTTTGATGCAATCTCTGGCCTTGGGATCATTTACACTACACGGTTTCGCATCCTTTGGTATAGGATACATAGGATCAGCACATTTACATGCACGAATGCTATAAAATAGAGGGAAGAAAATATGAAAACTTTTTAAAATTCTTACACTTCATGTTGAGTGCAGCTGCGATGACAACCCTAAAAAGTTTTAGTCATTTAACTATATATGGTTCAAAAGCTATACCTCAACATTATAGTTAAACCCTTTATAAATATAGAATTCACTGTCTTCGCCACCGTCTAAGCAATGACCATGGGGTGGTGAAATTCGATAAAATTGTTTCTAGAATTGATTAGAGCAAGTTTTGAAAGAAAGAGGACAGCTAGCTTACCATCCGGACACCAAAAGATGACATAAATCCGGTTGGGGCTGAATAACCAAACGCATCTGGGAATGGGGATATCCATCTAAAAGAATTTTTGATGAAATTTGGCACCAAAAATGAGATTCTTGGTCGAATTTTTCAAAATTTTTTTAAATTTTCAACAAAATAACCATACAAAAAACCATATATAGCTTTTCTAAGCGAGAAAAATCGACTGCGCGCATTTTTCTGAACCTTGAAAACGCTTCCTGACCCTGATTCAGGGAAGATGCGTGTGTATTGAAACAAAAATAGGCTATACAGGGAAGCGTTTCAAGGTTCAGTTTCCCTTACTTGTCATGGATAGTAATTCTGAAACCAACTGCTTCAGAGGTTGGTAAATATTCTGACACATTCGCATATAACAATACTCTCAACCCTAAACTTTTCTTACTATCAAAACAAGTTACGAAAAAACTTGCCATAGTTGGCTCCAGCACGATGGGCTCCCAGTGGTTTGGTACGGTTCCAGTTAAAAGTGAAACAGTTGCCATAAGTTGGGTCATAATGTAGGAGAAAATCACTGCAAAAAATATTACAGGGTGTATAAAAACCGGAATTTAGGCGATTTTTTCATGTTTTTTCGACCAGAAAGTTTTTTTCAAAAATGATCCTATTATGGCTAGTTTTATGCGAGGAATCGTTTGTGCGCATTTACGAGGTTTTAAAACGCTTCCTTGACCCTGATTCAGGGAAATTAGTACATGTTCAATTTTCGTTTCAATACACACTCTTATTTCCCTGAATCAGTAATAAATATGTATTGAAGCGAAAATTGAACATGTACTAATTTCCCTGAATCATCAAGGAAACATTTTCAAGATTCGAGAATGCGCGCAATCGATTCCTCGCATAAAATTAGCCCTAATAGGGTCATTTTTGAAAAAATTTCGGGTCGAAAAAACGTGAAAAAAATCGCTCAAATTCCGATGTTTCGATATACCCTGTACTAGTTGCACGAAAAAAACGAACCTCTCGATATCGCAATCTTTTTGATTAAAAGAACATTTAAGTATAAGCTCATCTTTTTGTTGTGATAAATTGATCTTTTCAGTAATATTCTTTTCTCCCACGGTGAACATTAGGTTTTGTTGGGCTTGTGTGCTTATCGCGATCTCATCTTTTAAATCCTATAAAAAATGTTAAAGGATCAGTTCACTCGGAAAAAATTCTATGTGAAAATGAGATATTCGGAAAATTCATGAAAAATGGAACATTTTTTGTTTTTACGGTACGCTCTGAATCGTTGTCGTTTTCGAGATAATTGTGTGTGGAGTTAGCGATTTTTGAGATTTTGTGTATTACAACGAAAACATGTAATAATTTTCCATAATGTTTTTCCGATTGGACTGGCCCTTGAAGTACTCAAAATAATTTTTCGTGTGAACAAAGAAAATCTTCTTTGTTTCTCTAAAACTTACAGTAAATCCCATAGCCTGGACAATTTCCGGCGCTTGTGTTGTAGTCGTAGTGGTTGTCCGAAGACTTGGAGTACCTTCAACAAAGCTCTTTGTGAAATTGATTTGAGCCAAATCTTCTGTTGGGAATATTTCTGGGATGTTGCCATTTTCATTATTGGCAATACAGTGATTGTAGTCCTTGTGACATAGGCACACTTTGGCTAGCTTGTTCAGATTTGGCCTTTCTTGGCTGCCTTCATAGAATTTCATAGGGCAGTGGCCGAGGTCTTTGCTGCATTCTTTGCATAATCTTTCTTTCCAAGTATTGTCTAAACGTAGTTATGGTCCGTTTCAGCTCCAATTATAAAAAAGTTGGACCCAAGGGATGCTAACTTTGGACTTTGAATTTTGGGCCCAGCTTTTTTAGGGGTGAAACGGACTATAGTTAGGGGGAAGACTAGGAATAATTCTTACAAGGAAAACATGGCCATAGGGTTTTTGAAATCCAATCTAGTTGACATAAGCATTTTGATGGATGAAAATTGCTAAAAAATTTTCATTAATTTTTTTCGTTTTGAAAAACTACTTACTTTAAATTTGAGGCATCGGCGAAATTTAATGAAATTGTTCTAAAATATCAATGAGACGAATTTTAATTTTTTAAATCGAGTGTATTGAAAAATCTTGAAAGTGCTTCCCTGAACCTAAATCAGCCCAAAAAACCAAAAAAATTGCAAAAATCCGGTTTTTTGAGCTGATTTGGGGCGTGGGTAAGCGTTTTCAAGATTTTTCAATGTGCTCAATCGATTTCTCGCATAGAAAAATCCCATGGGGTTAATAAAAAAATTTCAATTTTTGAGCTAAAAATTTAGATTTTGATCCAAAATTTGATTTTGGAACAAAATTCGATTTTGAGTAAAAATTCAGTTTTTGAGCAAAAATGTCGATTTTGAAAAAAAATTCAAATTTTGAGAAAAAATTCGACTTTTGACCCAAAACTCACTTTTTGAGCAAAATTTAAATTTTTGAAAAAAATTCAATTTTTGATAAAAATTTCGATTTTTGAGCAAAAACTCGATTTTGAGCAGAGAATTTTTGCATGTCAAAAAATTGATTACCCTTTATAAGCAGCAAAACACGAGCCCTTCTTT
>OZJO01000253.1:0-13767 GCA_900406225.1 Acrobeloides nanus
CATAAGTTGTAAAATACGTCCAAATTAAGAATGAGCATTTTGAAATACGGTTAGGTAGAAATATGCTCCGATGGGCCAGTATTTCTGTTACCCGGTTAATCTCATACCTGATGGATCTTTTATGTCGTCCGTTCGTACCAGAAAAGAAATAGGCCAATGATGTCATCCTAAAAATTAGATATAAAATTTTCCATAAGGTTAAATTAATAGAACCGAGCGCCTGATGAGCTCGGTACCGTCGCACCTTCGGCGCTCGCCCGTCTCGCGCTATCTTCAATATTTGCTCATGTGATATACAGATAGTGAGTGTTACTGTATACACATGGTCAATCCTCCAGCAATAGGATTGGTGTTGTGTATGCAGTGACACTTGCACATGCATCCCTAAGCTACTAAACCTGCACTGGGACGCACTCAACGCGCCCCCATATGTGAGCGCACTTCGCGCGCTATTAGGTATAGCATAGGTTTTTTGACCCCTGTCGAGTCACTCAAAACGGTATTTTTCATTTTTTTCAAGTTTATTCAAAATGTTTTAATTAATAATTATCTCATTTTAGGATGCCAAACTTCTTATACGAATATGGCTATAAATGGAAACGATCTCACCAATGTAAAGGGTTCATCCTCTTCTTGTTGCCAATATTGTCAACAACAAGCCGGATGCGCTGCTTATACATGGAATTCTTTTAATGGTGGCACTTGTTTTTTGAAAAATGATACACAACCATTATATGTCTCCACTGGAGCATTTACCGTAATGATGTCTCCTGATCCATCTCGCACTTATAGTATAAATACTAGCTACGATTCTACCAATTTTTTTGACGGATTTGCTTTTAAATCGTTTAAATTCGGTTTTGTAAATTATACAGATAAGGATATGGCACAACAAACTGGTTTAGTTAATATACAAAATGAAAAAGTAAGACATTTTATCGTACATGCGCAAGGTCTTAGGAGTGGTTGCTCCGATGCGTTATGATTCTGGACCCCGCATTATGACGCGCGTCATGAATTGCATCATGGCGTGCGTCATGACACGCATCATAACGTGCGTCATGATGTCATGACGCGTGTCATGATATGTATCATGACGTACGTCATGATACATATCACGACACGTGTCATGATGTGTGTCATGACACGCGTCATGACGCTGCATCATGATGCGTATCATGACACGTATCACTACGCGTGTCATGATGGCTTAGGAGTCTCCCTCCCCTTGTGCATGTATGCATTTTATTGTTTCAAAAACCCATTTTGTTAGATCTATGTCGGCGCTGATAACACAACCATGCTTTCTTGGAATAACACAGAAGGAAGAAACGCTGTACACCTCGAAAGTGTTCATCGATTTAATTCTGGACTTTTCATTTTAAATATCGATCATATGCCAACCGGCCCTGGAACATGGCCTGCATGGTGGACATACGGACCAAATTGGCCGAAAGGAGGGGAAATTGACATCTTAGAAAGCATTTCCGAGCTTAACTATAATCAAATAACTCTGCACACTGATGAAGGATGTGTCATGTCAGTGAATGACTCAATGTATTTTAAAGGGCAATGGATATTACAAAATAATAAGCCGGGTACTAATTGTTGGAATAAGGCACCAGGTAGAGTATTATCTAATTATACTGGGTGGTTCTAAAGTTCGTGTATACTTTTAAAGTTCATGCTAGACTTCGTAGACAAAATTTTTTTCAAACAATTTTTTCATATTCTGAAAGAGAATGTTGAAAAACGGTGAACCCCAAAAAATCATCGAAAAATATTTTCACGGTTTCTGGCTACGGCGGTTTACTTCATTACTACGAAGCCTGCATGAACTTTCAAAGTGTACACGACCTTTAGGACCACCCTGTATAAATAACTTTAGGTCAGTATAGCAATGCTGGATGCAGCATTGCAGCTCCGAATGGCACTTTTAATACTGGGTTTAATAATGCTGGTGGTGGTGTTTTTGCGATGGAATGGGATAATGAAAAATTTATTCGAATATGGAATTTTGTTAGACCGAATGTTCCAGCTGATATCGTTAATGTAAGGAAAAAATCAAACAAGATAAAGGAAAAATGAAATATATTGTTTAAAAAATCAAAATTAACAATTATTCATTTGTAGAACAGTCCAAATCCAAACCCAGCAACATGGGGAATGCCAACAGCATATTTTACGCTTGGATCCAATTGTCCGTCAACGCATTTCCATAATCAAATAATCACTTTTGACTTGGGTCTCTGTGGTTGGGCTGGACTAGAGTTTCCTGGCGGAACATGTAGGTGCGAAAATACTGTTAGGTTTAAACCAGAGCAATATACTGATGCATATTGGATTATTAATTACGTGAAAGTTTTTTGTCGACCTGGCGATCCTTGTCAAGCATCTTGAATTTCTGAAAAAAAGTCTATATTTATTTTATAGATAATAAAATGTTATAAATAATTCACAACCACAAATTTTCAGTCTATCTGTCAGTCACATTCGTCCTTCATGTCTATCATGCCCATCCTGTTCGATATGACGGCTAGGACGGACAGGATGAACATGACAGATATGAGACATGAAGGACGGACGTGACTGACAGAAACAGGATGGTTAAGACGGACATGTCCATCCTGTTCGTCCTGACTGTCATGTCTGTTTTGTCCGTCCAGTCTGTCCTGTACGTCCTATTCTTACAGTTCGACCTGTTCTGTTCGGCGACCCTATATCTCACCCAAAATCAGCTATGCCAAATGACAACTTGCCCAAACCATAATTCGGATAAACGACATCTATCCCAAACTACAACTCGGCCAAAATACAACTCGCCCAAAGCAGAATTTGGTAAAATACTGAAGATGTTGTACTGGAGTAGAAACATCAAAAATAGTCATTTTCAATATTTTGGGCTAAAAAATAAAATTTTGGGTTAAAATAAAAGATTTTTCAGTAAAAAATTTTCTAAAAAATCCCGTGATTAGAACGTTTGATTAAGCCATCGGGCGATGGAAACGGAATTAAAATCGACTTTTGGCGAATTTTTGAAATGTGAAAGCAATTTTAAAAAACCGTGATTTTCACTATTTTTGGACTAACAAATCGAAAATAAAATTTTTTCAATAATTTTGATTTCTAAAAAATTCCTGTGGTTAGGGCGTTCGAATGAGCCATAGGGCGACGGAAACGGATTTAAAATCGGCTTTTGGCGAATTTTTGAAATGTGGAAACAATTAAAAAACAACCTGTATTTTGTGGGCAGGTCATACTTTGAACATAAACTCCTTTAATAACACAATCGAATTTTGGGGTTTAATAGGAAAAACGACTAAGGAGGACAAAATATAAAATCTACACAACACGGGTAAAACCTTTTTTGCTTGAAATTAGAGCATGTAAAATTTGGAGTTTTGGGATTCCCCTGGGTTTTAAATTGAAAGGCACTAACCTTTTATTTCCTATCAAAAAGCAATGGATTTCCGCCAGGTCTTCACGATCGTTCTCGTGGAGTAAACGTTGCCACGCTTCTGAATTCAAAACTATATCTAGATTCTGAATTCAAAACTATATCCAAATTCAAAACTATATCTAGATTATTCTAAATTGATCTTGTTATTGCGCATTCTTTACAAGCGCATAAACAAATTTTTGTCCATCTGGGATTTTTGAAAGTCTCGAGAATATTTTGCGCTAATCAACGAATTTATACAAATTTTAAGTTTTTTAGACAACTTAAAACGATGAAAGAGGGCAAACCATAAAAGATGCACATGTAAGATCTTTTTTATTTGAAACTAGAACGTATAAACAAATTTTTGTCCATCTCAGATTTTTGAAAAAGTCTCGAAAAAATTTTGTGCTTTCGACCAAATTATTCGGATTTTGGGGTTTGTCTTCTTGTGCTTTCCTCCATCCATGTTTACAAATTAAAATAGCAAGAATAGTCAATCTACACAACTTATGAATAGGCATTAATTTTTGTGCTTTTTTCTTGTTATTGCAGTCAAAAATATCTCGTCTTTATTATTTTATTAAAATTCTAAGAAATCTGTGTTGGTGTGAGATCCCTTAATTAAGTTCATGTGAATAATAGAATTTGCAATAAATGTAAAAAATAAATTAACATCATATTTTTGAATAAATCTCAGTCTGTTTATGAAAAAAAAAATGAAAAGGGCGTGACAAAAAAGAATGTTAGTAATCGGAGCGGATGTAAAAAATTCCCATCTTAATAGCAACATTCGGTTACATAACTTAAAGTTGGAAGGATAAGTTCTATTTTTTTGTTAAAAAAGATGCAATGGCTGAGATTGTTCTTTATACAAACTATCTTATTTTCTTTAATTAATGGGTATACGAGTAAGATTTTTTGGCATTAACACTTTATCCAACTTTTTCTCCAACCTACTTTATCAAACCTACTTTCTCCAACTTTTTCAAATTTGAATTTTCGACCCCAAAATGAGTTTTCTGGAAAAAAAGATGTTTTATAAAGTTGTTCTGTAGCCCTTGATTGTACGGTTGTAGTACATTATATAAGATTTATTATATTATACTATATTACATACTAGTTTAAGCTACTAAGACTAAGAGACTACAATAAGTACGACTGGCTAGGGGACTACATAACAGCCAGACTATTTGCCCGAGACTGAGTGAGACCAAATCGCAATAAGAGTGTATTTCAACGATTCCACAGTGAGCTTTAGCACAGGCTTTGGCTTCTAAATGGAGTAATCCAAAACATTGAATTCTGGAGAAGATGGCATTCATCCTTCGTCATGAGATCCACATGGTTGTATCGGAGCCATTGTTGCGTGCCTCGGGCCTTATGACTTGGCGCTGAGTCTTCAAGCAAAAGTATTCTTCGGCCCACGGCAATAAGTGATCGCAGGGAACTTTCCGGTAGACGGTTAACTTTCACGCCTCTTTCGATAAATACCAATGGAGTTTTTCCTTCATAGATCACTCCAGCCCACATCATAACCGACTTTGACTTTTGGGTTCGTTGCACGGCTCGGGAAACCGGTGATGGGCTTCAGCTGACCAAATGCGACCATTTTGGGGATTTAAAGCCTAAAAAATCGCCTGAAAGAGAACTAAAACGATGTTACCTCTTCAATCGTAAAAAGCTTTTCATCGGTATTGGGCAGTCCCAGAAGCTCGGCAATTTCTCAAACCGACTTTCCTTTCTCATACAAAGGACAATAGCTGAACGAAATTCGGTCATTTTGGCTGGAAAAAAGAAAAATTTTAAATGTTTAATGACAAAAAACGCTTTAAAAAATCTTTTCAAGATGCTTTATGGTGTCAAACTTTATATAAAAACATATTTTTAAAGTGTCCACGAACTTTTGAATCACTCTGTAACAAGTTTTTGAGCGTTTTTACGGATTTTCCATTTTGTGCAGATTTTTGTGCACCGTGACGGATATAAAATACAAAAATTTATGATCGAAATTCAGCATTAAAAAAAATTGCCAACCATTAAAATATATTTTCCATTATTTGCATGACATCATGAATCCGTGCCAATTAAAAATACTTGCGAGAACTTGAAAAATGATCTTTATTTCCTTTTAAGGCCAAATTTGGAATCCAAATTATTGAAACTTGAAATAAATGCAGAGAGTTGATTAAAATTTATCTGCATACAACAAATAAAAATATAATAAGATGAGGGGCCTGTTTCAATTGTTGACTAGAGAAATTTCAACGACTGACTAGTGTAACTTTTTTGAAGACAACCAACTACTAGGGGGAGGGCAATAGTTTCAAACTAGGTGGCCAAAAGTTTCAGACAATTTTCTTACCGAGGTCGGGGAATTATTTTGGGCTTGTGAGTTGAAACAGACTATATAATCTTTGAATTTTTTAGTTGAACCCATAAAGAATGGAGCTATATTTCTATGCCCACCTGGTGGGGAAAGTTTTTCGACTGCCGTAGAAATGATATGTAGCAGGACTCATAAACAAAAACGTGTTTATTCTTTTATACATGGTAAGATTAAAATTGTTGTCCTTGAAAACTCAAAGCTTATTTTTTAAAATACAAAAATACTAAAGAATGGCTAAAAAACGCACTTTTGCGAATTTTCGAGCAATTTTTCAAAAAATTATTATTTTTTCCAAAATGACCCTATGGGGGTTTTTCTATGTGAGAAATCGTTTGCGCGCATTGAAAAATCTTGAAAACGCTTCCCTGGCCCGTAATCAGCCAAAAGCTTATAAGAAAATCGAAAGAATCTTATTGTTTGTGCTGATTCAGGGTCAGGGGAACGTTTTAAAGATTTTTGAATGCGCGCAAAACTATAACTTTTGTCACGTAACTTTTATAGGGATGTTACATTGCCATGAAAACGTGGCATTTGCCACATTTTTGGACTTTTTACCACGCTGCCACGTTTTTGGATTTTTTGCCCCCGTTGTTGGACGTTTTTTAAAGAAATTCATTTGGACCGATAATTTCAATAAATTTTGAGCAAAAAATTTGATTTTTGAAAAAAATTCAAATTTTGAGCAAAAAAATTCAATTTTTGATCAAAAACTCGATTTGTTAGCAAAAATTTCAATTTTTCACAAAAATTTTTTTTTCAATTTTTGAGCAAAAAGTTGGATTTTAAAAGTTAGATCAAAAAAACGCCACGTTTTGGCATGGTGTTTGCCACTTTTTCTATTTTGGCATGTAACATCCCTACTTTTATCACTCTAACTTTTGTTACCTAACCTTTGTCACGGATATAAATACGAACTATTTCCAATCACCGATGACTCTATCATCGATGCTCTTGTAGCAGCTATTTTTCGTGACAAAAGTTAGCGTAACAAACTCAACTCGTGACAAAAGTTATAGTACCCAAATTTTTCGTATAGAAAATCCTCATAGGGTCATTTGGAAAAAAAAATTAAAATTTTTTTATAATAGTGCGGTTTTTAGCCACCCTATCTTTTTAGATATGGAAATTCCTGAACCAGAAGAATTATTTGATTTCAACAAACGCTCACTAGAAGATTATTTACAAGCTAGATGTTGTAGGGAAGGGTGTGAATTTAAGGACTTGATGACGTTATGTTAATTTCTTTGTAATTTTTTATTTTATTTTTTGTTGAAATTTTTAATGGAAATTTTGATTTTTTGCCATAAAAAAATAAAAAGATATTTGACTAAAATTCGGACTGTCACGTTTATCGTGATTTATTCGGAAAGATGCTCATTTCTTTATTTTGTATATTCAAATTCATTGGTAAATAAATTTATTCTTTCGACGGTTTTTTGCTTACTTTCTTTTCCCTTCAAAAATATTTTAAAAAGTCTATGCCTAGGTTTGAATGCAGTTCTCTGCATGATTGTGTATACCTCATCCGTTTGAGAGTGGTCTTGTAAAAATGGTTTCGAGGTGCCCCATCTGGGATTGAAGGGATAGGCTCAACCATACATGGGCAAAGTGGTGTGTGGCTGACCAAAAATAAGAAGCGATCAAAATAAAAATTATGATTTTTTCGAAATTTCGATATTTGATAACAAAAATTATGTTAAAAATCTAACTAAAGTCTAAAATACACTTTTTAAGAAATGTCCTATGAGCTAAGAATCATACTTCTTAAGAAGTTGGTCGAGCAAAATAAGAAATGGCCCCAGAACATAAGGGTACTTCATACTTTTTCGGTAATTTTGGCATTTTAAGAAAAGGGGGGTGTGGCACACACCCCTGCCCATGTATGAGCTCAACCGTGAGCAACAAGAACGATGATCGATTGAAAGAATGTCTCTAGATACAGCTAGTACAGGGTGTTTCAAAAAAAAACCGTACTTTTCAAAAATACGATTGTATGACAAAATCTTTGAATTTTTAGGGGTAAAATCATGCGAGAAATCGATTGCGCGCATCGCCGAAAATTGAAAATGCTTCCCTGACCCTAATTCAGGGAAAATATAGATTTTTTTCGACAGTTTTTAACTATCACTTGGTTTAAAAAAACGTATGTTCAAAATCTGACTCGGTGGTACAGTGACAAAGCGGAGGCTTATGTGTCACAAAGGTCCATGGTTCGAACTCCGCTTGAAGCAAAAAAATTTTGCACAACAGTATTTTTGAAAAGTACGGTTTTTTATGAAACACCCTGTACTTTTGCAACAAAGGAGATAAAAAACTTATTCGCAAACACTTCGAAAGAGCCTAATAACGTAAACTATAACATTTTTTGCCATATCGAAATAGTTTTGTAGTTTGTCTTATTTAAAAGTTTTATTGTCATATTTTTTATAATAAACTTTATAAACTAAAACCTGTCTTACAATCACCATTAGTACGAGTGTTTGTGACACGGACATCATTAACCGAATATTTATGTCTCGAAAATTTATATATATGGTTTAAATTTTTCAATAAAAAATTTCTAAAGAGTAGCTCAAAAAGGGGTACTTTTGCTATTTTTCCACTAATTTTCATCAAAAATTTTTTAAAATTTTCCTAAAATGGCTCTATAGGGAGTTTTTCTATGCAAGAAATAATTTATGACCATGGCTGAACCTTGAATTATCTTCCCTGACCTAGAAGTAGCTAGGTCGGATTTCGGGGAGAAGGTTCATCCTTATTCGGAGAGGGTCCATTTTGAGAAATTTTATCAATTTTTTCCAAAAGGGGACTCTTAAGTTTTTTCAGCCTTTGACGGATTTCGGTGAGACCATGGACCTCCTAACTGCGTCTATGTCCCCTGATCCTGATTCGACCAAAAAACCGAATTTTTTAGGCGAATTCGGGGTTAGAGAAGCGTTTCCGAGGTTCAACAATGGTTGAAAACGATTTTTTGCATAAGAAAACAGTATTTAAGAAATAATTAAAAAAAGTTTTTCGGTGAAAATTAGCGAAAAATAGCAAAAGTTCACTTTTTTCTGAACACTCAGTATATAAAATTAATGTTAAAACAAAAAAAATTATATCAAATAATCTTCAGAGCCATAATTCTTTTCCAAAAATTTATAAAGGATATCGTCCAAGACACTAAAATTTTGTCTCTTATCAGGATCTTCTTCCCAACAACATTTCATTAGATCGTAGATTTCCGATGGTGTGCCTTCCGGTTTGTCAAGTCTTTGACCTGACTGTAAAAATTCCAACATTTCGTCGTGATTCATGGTGAAATAAGGAACTCTACCAAAAGCGAAGACTTCATAAGCTAATATTCCAAATGACCAAATATCAGATTTTTCTGAGAAACGTCTATCAATTAAAGCTTCTAACGAAAGCCATTTCATTGGAAGTTTTTTGACAATCGAAGCTTGATACGTGAAATTGTCGTTTTGTGTGCAACATAAGCCAAAATCTGATATTTTAGCTCGATAGTTGTCGAAAAGTAGAATATTTCTGGCAGCGAGATCTCGATGGATCATTCCTTTTGAAACGACATACTGCATACCTTAAGGATAAAAATGTTAATTTTTAATATTGTTGTCATAGATAAGCAATGGACAAGGAGTAGTTATGGGGTTTTTTTTAGGCCGATAAATTTTTAAACTTTATAAGCAAACAACTGAAATTTTTAAAAATTTAGACTGCTCGTTAATTGTCACGAAATGATTTTGAGACTCTAAATGCGCCTCTGAACGTCTCGAATTACATGTAATTCGAGACTCTAAATGTCACGAGTTAAGTCTCGAATTCGAGACTCTGTGTCTCGAACAGGTTTGAACTGGTCTGTGCATTGACGCGAAAACTTGAATTTGAAAATTTTATTACAGAGTGAGGCAAAATTACTGCACATTTTTTGTTTTTTCTTCGAATTGTCTGTTCTTCTTTACAATCGTATTTTTTTTTGCTTTTTAATCGCGAATATACTTTTCTTAAGCGAAATAAATCATGGAACTAGGAAAAGCTTGGTTTAGGCCAGCTGTCTGCTACTTGTTTGCTGTTAGAAAGATGAAGAAAAAGGAAATTGCCGAAATTTTTGGAGTTGATCCGCATACTGTTGCGCGCGCCATTAACCGTCATGAAGAAACCGGCGAACATAACCGGAAAGGCCAAGGTGAAAATATTGTTTTTTATTGTTCAAAATTGTTTTCTTTTATCTAATTGTTTGTTATCATTTAAATCGAATAAAAACAAAAAAATGTGCAGTAATTTTGCCTCACCCTGTACAAAATGAGTCGAGCGATAGCTCGTTGGATTCCTGAGATCATGCTGAACAACCTTAATTCCACTACTTTTTATGAAAATCATTGTGGGATGACGAAAATCTTTATTAAAATTTTGATTTTTACTTGAGAAATTTTAAAATTTTTAATAAGGATTTTCGTCATCACACAATGATTTTCATAAAAAGTAGTGCGAATTAAGGTTGTTCAGCATAATCTAAGGAACCCAACGAGCTATCGCTCGACTCATTTTGTAATACAACCAGATTAACAAAGTTTCAACTTATGAACTTTCTCATAAAAATATGCGGTCGACAATAACGACTATATAAGCAACCTTTTTGGAGCGCAAGTTCAGTTTATCGAGAGCTGAGATGCTCTTTTCTTTGTGGCTTCGTGCAGAGCTGTGTGCTCAATCTTCAGTGGACACCCTATGTGGAAAAAGCACCTAACAGTAAACATTTCGAACTTGATTTCTTCGATTTCGCCCAAACATACGCCAATTTTTTACCCATAGTGGGAGTACTAAAAAGCCGCAAAAAATTTTTCCCACGGACATTCCTATGAGGAGATAGAGCTCAAAATGTGGTTTTTGGGGTCAAAATTAGGATTCAAAGATACCATCATAACTTTTTATGATTAAAATATTTTTTGCAAAATCTTTTTGCATTTATTAGAGGGTGAAAAGACGCAAATTATGGTATATTAACTTTGGCCTTAGACCTTTATCTTTATGGCTGAAAACGTCTTACAAAAATGACAAAATGGTGTATTTAAAAAATTGGCGTATGAATGACAAAATGGTGTATTTTTGTAAGACGTTTTCAGCCATAAAGATAAAGGTCTAAGGCCAAAGTTAATATACCATAATTNATACCATAATTTGCGTCTTTTCACCGTCTAATAAATGCAAAAAGATTTAGCAAAAAATATTTTAATCATAAAAAGTTATGATGGTATCTTTGAACCCTAATTTTGACCCCATTTTGAGCTTTATCTCCTCATAGGAATGTCCGTGGGAACAATTTTTGCAGCTTTTTAGTACTCCCACTATGGGTAAAAAATTGGCGTATGTTTGGGCGAAATCGAAGAAATCAAGTTCGAAATGTTTACTGTAAGTGGTGAAGTGCTCGTGCCATGTATAAGTAGCTCGTAATCAACGATAATGTTTAGAGCCCTCAATACTAGGATAATACTCAGGCTTAACCGGCCTGAACAGCAATCTAATAGCTCGGTTTTCGGCCTAGATTTTTTATAACAAATTTTACCTCTTGTAACCTGCCATAAAATCGAAATAAACACTTTATAAGGCACTTGATCTTGTAAGCAGTTCCGAAATCCACGAACGAAATTCAATAAATCTTCTTTTGCTATTTCGAAAACTAAGCATGGTACATCATTAAGCATAGACCAACCAAGCATGCACATAATACTTTCATGATACCCCATTTTTTTCATTGCTTGAATTTCTTGAAATAAATAAGTTGCTTCATCTTGACCGAAATTTTTTGCCATTTTTGCTGCAACATCACACTCGACAAATCGTCGAGTTTCTAGTGATTTTGTAGTGACATGTAACGGAGAAGGACCGATCAAATGGCCTTTATAAACGGTAGAAGTTTGCCCTTCACCTAGTATGTGATCAAAATTTATATGTAATTTTCCATTCGGAATAAGAAATTCGTCTATTTCTTCTTTAAAACCAATAATTTCTTCTGTAGACATGTTCATCTCACGAAGAATTTCGCATATTTTATCGAAGCGTTTCTGGCGTCGTTTGATTATAATTAAAGAACCTAAGACCGCTACAATTATGATAACAATTATTATCACTACGCAGAGTCCAATTATCCATCCATAATTTGCCATCCTGAAATGTTTTTTGTACAAGGTGTTCCAAAAAATGGCTTTTTTCATGATTTTTTTAATGAATTTTGGACCCGAAAATTTGTTTTCAATATGCCCCCTTAAAGGGTGGTTTCGAAAGAGATGTTTCCAGATTTTTAACATTTTTATTCCATCGTGTTCAGCGCATCAAAAACGGTAAAATATGTCAAAATTATCGGCCCATAGGGAGGCAATAAAGAGATATGGCTATTTCAAGATCAAAAATGACGTTTCTAAAGAAAATGGAGGTATCAGAAAGCACATTAACGGATTGTTTTTTGCGAAAACTTTATCTCTCCGTTTTTGATTGTGCCCAACAATTTCCAACCATTTTTGAAATGATTTGAAAAAGGTTCTGGACCAATGAAGCCACTATGTTTTTTGATGCAGCGGTAAATGTCGAAGGTGGTGACCTGCTCTCCTCTTTGCTTTATCGTTTTGTTTCGCGCTTTACGTGTATTCACCTATACTTTTAGGTGTTTAAGGCTCTTAGCTTATTGCGATAATTGCACTTGAGTAACCGAAGTCTAACTAACTTCAACAAGTTATCAATTCAGCTATCAACCGATTCTAAAAGGTCCACCCAAACATCTTATTTTCCACACGTTCCGGTTCCGGTCATTGGATCTGTTCTGTCACAACCCTTCTCCTCCCTTCTATTCTAAAGGGGTCATTTTTAGGGGAAAAATTTTGGATTCAAAATTCATAAAAAAATCACGAATAATACCAATTTTTTGGACTTTCGGTGCTCGCATTTTGTTTCAGATTGGTGTTGTTTATAAATTTTCCTTCATATTTTATAAGATATCCGGCCCAGGTTTCGTTATACAGGGTGTTCCAAAAGTTCTGCGACAACATTTTAAAAATGTTTCGGTGGTCAAAAAAATCTGAAATTTTTTTCAAAAAATCTTTATAAAATGGCATGGAAAACTGGGGTCGATCAATAAAAACTGAATTTTGGAAAAGGTCTAACAATCAGTTTAAAAATCCCATGTTCACAATTACAGGGTGATTTAAAAGTTTCCGATCACTTTGAAATTGTATAATTACACAAATGTATGAAAGCCAAATGAAACGTAATTACAATACCGGACAAAAGTCTTGCTCCAAGACCAAAAATCTAGATTTAACCGCGTGGGTCCATTAGTGAACGTCGGAGAGGTTGCCCAGCAGTTGGGAAGAAAAACCATGAATAAAGAAGTTTATCGAGAACTGCTGAAGAAGAACTTGCTGCCTTATTGAAAACAAAACCGGGCCCTGTTCGACGAATTCCAGCAAGACAACGACCCCAAGCACACTTCGAAGCTAATGAAACGCTGGTTCCGACACCCAAGGGTTCCGATGATGAAATGGCCCAGCCAGAGCCCAGATCTTAACTCGATCGAGCATCTGTGGGGGATCTTGAAACGCCGAGTCAGTGGGAAGAAATTTAACAACAAGAATGAGATATTTCGGGCACTACAAGAAGAATGGAACCGCACATCAACCCCAAATAAAGGAAAAAAATTTTTTCCTTGAAATCAAAAATCCAATTGCTATAAAATGTTTGTACAAGTGTGTTAGTTAACATTTATTAAGACTTTTTAATTTTCGTCTGTACAAAAAAAAGTTGATTCAAAAATACGTAAATTCATGCATTTAAAGGGGAGTGCATGCCCAGTACGCTTCTCGAAAAAAAATTTTTTTCTCCAAATTGGCTGATTTTTGGTACATGGGGGTTTTCGGGCACGAGAAATCGATTGGCGCAGGTCTCGGGT
>OZJO01000253.1:13867-33961 GCA_900406225.1 Acrobeloides nanus
GACTTACTCCAATCGATTTCTCGTGCCCGAAAACCCCCGAATACCAAAAATCAGCCAATTTGGAGCCAAAATAAAAAGTTGAAAAAATTGATTTTTTTAATATGGGGTATCCCCGGTAGGGGGTCAAAAAAATTTTTTTGGACCTCGGGACTTATTCCAATCGATTTCTTGTGCCCGAAAACCCCCGAGTACCAAAAATCAGCCAATTTGGAGAAAAAAATTTTTTTTCGAGAAGCGTACTGGGCATGCACTCCCCTTTAAATGCATGAATTTACGTATTTTTGAATCAACTTTTTTTTGTACAGACGAAAATTAAAAAGTCTTAATAAATGTTAACTAACACACTTGTACAAACATTTTATAGCAATTGGATTTTTGATTTCAAGGAAAAAAATTTTGGGGTTGATGTGAACCGCATCACCGTGGACACCCTCAGAGGGCTTGTAGAGTCGATGCCGCGAAGAATGAAAGCCGTTATCAAAGCGAAAGGCTACCCAACTAAATATTAAACGTTTTTCTTGTTATTTATTGCATTTTGTTGTTTATTGGTGAAATTTCGTGAATAAATTCAGTTTTTTGTAATTTTTTGGTCTTGGGGCAAGACTTTTGTCATGTACTGTATATTAGAATTTTTTGCGCTTTTTATTATTTGATCGTTTGTGAACATCCATTTATTTTTTGTAGCAAAAATGGCTGAATTACGACCAGCAATAGTGAAACTGTATGAAAAACTTTCGAGGGCCAAACTCCTCTTGTCTTCATTGAACTAAGTATCAAAGAAGTCTATCGAGAAATGCTACAAGAACATTTTATGTCTTGGACCTCGAATCACTTTGGCGATCGTCCATGGGTTCTTCAGCAAGACTCTACACCAATTCATCGAGCACGAGACACATGGAAAGACGAAGAAGATTTTAAAAACGGTTGATTTCATCACTCAAGAGAAGTGGTCAGCTCGTACGCCTGAATCGAACGTGTTGGATTACTCGGTTTGGAGTATTTTGGAAGTGGCAGCATGTTCGAAGCCATATAAGACAGTTGAAGCGAGCTCTGGTGAAGACTTGGAATGAAGAAATCACAGTGAAGCGATTGAACAAGATCGTCGATGACTTCCTGAAACGATCTAAGCTAAAGAAGGATATTTTGGATCATTTTTGTTGTTTTGTTATTATTATTGTTGTTTGTTATAAAAATTTAAAGTGATCGGGAACTTTTAAATCATAGGTCGGCAAGCTGGGGGGAGGAGGGGATCCTCGATGAGGTGGTCCTCCACAAAAAACAACCTTTTTTTTTAGCTTGAGATAGTCTTCTGACACCCAATTTTTATGGACCATCTGTTCGGCGGAGCCCATGAGGTGGTCCCCTCTCAATTTTGGGTCCATAAGTGAGTGGGTCAGGGAGGAGGCTCCCCCTCCCTTGCCGACCTATGTTTTAAATCGCCCTGTAGAACGTGTTCGACAAAAAATCGGGATTTCTAAATATTTTTAGGCCCTTTTTGGAATTCAATTTTCTTGATTGACCTCTTTTCCATGCCATTTTTATAAAAAAATTTTAAATTTCAGATTTTTCTGACCACCGAAAAAATTTTTAAAATGTTGTCGCAGACTTTTGTAACACCCTGTACGAATAACATTCGTTTTTGAACAAAATTTTTGTTGACGTTGAATTGAAGACAATCGATTTATTTTTCACGGTTCGCTCATAATACAGTTGTACCATCTTTTTGTCGTCCCAAATTTCTATGGATAATCCTGACGAAAACACATCTGCATAAACGATCGTAATAGAAAATTGTACATCTTCAGGAGAGTTGATATAATTAAAAGTTTGTAAAGGAGCGAAAGTTGAAATGAGAAACTTTGTGGACATCAAGATTCCTACCGTATAGTCGATAAATGTTACATTTTTATCAGCAGAATTATATTGGGCAATATAGGTTAGATTTAGTACTCCATTTTTTGGAATCAAAAACGTTATAAGGCTGCCAAAAATAGCTGTGTTACTCCATAATTCGGCATTTGACTCATTAAATTCGAATAAGTAGTTGTCTTGCAATTTTCCATATATAACATCCCCTAGTAAGTCTAATGAGCTGTAGACAACCACGGAGCCATCTCCTTGAAATAAAATCGAGTCTAGAATCAATGCCGCTGCAGACGTTGTTGATGGTGGTAAAATTTTTGGTAAAACTAATGACAACATACAAGGTCCCATACTTGAAGCAGCAATATTTTTATTTACAATTGCGGCATAAGCAAAATCAATATTATTTTCGTCTATAGAAATTATGCAATTTTCTTCATTAGCTTCTTTTAGCCGGACAACCGCTCGCAGGGTATTAAAAGGAGTACCCGAATAAAAAATTGTCAGGCTACCATTTGTTGATGAAAACATCGGTGCGAATAGATCGGCATTAACCGGATACTCGATAAATGAAAAGAAATTTGTTAAATTGTTTGAATCGTAAATATAGATCATGCCAGAATTTGTGTGAATAGGATGCGATGGAGAGTAAATATAGAATTCAATAATACCATTCCCAAATACACTTAAAAATATATTGAAACCATATGGACATAGCCCAGTATTAAAGTTTGTACTATCTTCTAAACCAAGGTCCAATATTCCTATACTATTATTCTGATTTAGCATGTATGACTAAATTTTTAAAAAAATCATTCAGTTGTTTATATAAAATATTTTATAGGGCAAAAAATGTAAGGAAACGATATGTTTGTTTTTGCGCGTTCAATTCATAACTTTATGAAATACTTGAAATAAGATTAAAGGACCAGTCCAGTAAGTTACAATCATATGAAAAAATGATATATTCGGAAAGATCATGAAAAATGGAGCATTTTTTGTTTTTACGGCACGTTCTGAATCGTTGTAGTTTTCGAGATAATTGCGTTTGAAATTTTGAATTTGTGCACAAGCTCTTCGTTGTAATACACAAACTTTTTAGAATTGTGTATTACAACGAAGAGCTTGTACACAAATTCAAATTTCAAACGCAATTATCTCGAAAACTACAACGATTCAGAATATGCCGTAGAAAAAAAATGCTCCATTTTTTATGATCTTTCCGAATATATCATTTTTTCATATGGTTGTAACTGATTGGACTGGTCCTTTAAGTCAAAAAGTTGGGTACAAACATACCAAACCCAATAAACAAAAATTTTCTTCGGACTCTGGACTAAATTTTTTGGGGCGATCACTTTGGCTGAAAACCCTCGTAACAGGGTCAAAAGTACCGATCTTTGTCAGATACCAAGAGAAAAATCATAGTATGCCTCAAAGATTGAAGTATAACTTTTTATTGAAGCGAAAACTTTATATAGGTAACAATATAAAAGTTGTAGAGTAGATCATCAGCCTTCTCATGAGTGGTCAACGAGCTTTCAATTCAGTCCCTACGTGAAGTTATGGCCTTAACAAGAAAAAATACCACTATTTTCAAAAATTCGCATTTTTACATTTTTCCTCAACTTTTTGAATTTTATTTTAGCGGCATCGTGTTCAGCGCATATTTTTACCCTAGAAACTGTCCGACTTACAGTTTGTCTTGGGAGCATACATGGACGACGAGGGGTCACTTGCGTCCGGAAATTTGCGTCCCGGACTTTTCAGTCCGAATATTATAGTCCGCATATTTGCGTCCGAACAGTTGTGTCCGGACAGTTAAGTCCGGAAACTTCCGTTCCGGACATTTGCGTCCGGACGCAAATGCACGGGACTCAAATGTCCAGGACGAATGTTTCCGGACGAAAATAGTCGGACGCAAGTGACCCCTTGCCACATGGACAAGGGGGGGGGGGAAATTAATGGATAATTCGTATTTGGGAAGCCGCCCAGACTGAATTTGTTGCGAAAATTCGTATACGAATTCGTATTTCGACTTTTTCGCCTGTCGACGTTTTTTTTGGTCGACAGTAACCTTTGAGACCAATTCATGTTTTGGGGCCCAGTACCCCCCTGCTTGCCCATGTATGCTTGGGAGTGTTCAATATCTTTGAAAAACGAGACGATAGAAAATTCTGACCAATCAATACCTTATATCCACAAATATCGTATAAAGCCAAATCAATTTTCCAATAAGAACCATAGTTGGAATCCGAAATTCCCTGAGACGTAAAGTTAATACAAATCGTAGACTCTTGTGAATAAATACTACTAGTTTGATTGGTTATTCCGTTACTATTAAATAAAATATTATTTTTACAATTAGACACTAAAAGTATAGAAGTGTTTTCTAACTTTAAGTCTAAAGAAATTTTTAATAAATTTCCAACAATGAGATAGGTAGAAGGTGTAATATTTATATCAATTATCCAAGTGCAGTTCGAAAAATTTGAATATGTTTGATTTAAAGTTAGATTACTGTGATTTTTATCGATTTGGCAAGATTCGAAGCCGTCACAATCGCAATATGCAGCTTCATTTATAATAATTTTGCAAAACGTTAGAATCAAGACTAGAATTAGTTTCATAATTTTAATCAATTCCTATGATGGAGACTAGAATAAAGGCGACAGAGTTTATCAGTGAAGCTATGAAAACCAATCATAATCTGACTAAATCTTTTGGGATTAGAAAGAATTTCGAGAAGTGAAAAATAATACGGAGTGTCAAAAAATTTAAAATACATTTTTTAAGAAGTGTCATATGGGCTAAGAATCATATTTCTTAAGAAGTTGGTCGAGCAAAATAAGAAGTGGTCCCAGAATATAAGAGTACCTCATACTTTTTTCGGTAATTCTGGGGGAATGTGGCATACACCCCTGCCCATGTATGTCTCAACCGTGAGCAACAAGAACGATGATCGATTGAAAGAATGTCTCTAGGCACAGCTGGTACTTTCGCAACAAAGGAGATAAAAAACTTATTCGCAAACACTTCGAAAGAGCCTAATAATGTATCACATTTTTTGCTATATCGAAATAGTAGTTTGTTTTATTTGAAGGTTTTTATTGTCATATTTTTTATAATAAACTTTATAAACTAAAAATCTATCTTACAATCAGTACTCACAGCATGTCAAAGTGCGCAAAAAATGGAAACTCGAGGAAACTGGTCGGAATCGTTTTATTTCGTCTTAAAACAGCATATTTGAATGTTTCTGATGATTCCGGAAGGTGTGCGTTCATTTTGACCAAAATCGATCTCCAGCTCCTTGCCACTAAAGGCATATATATGTTACCGGCATTACTGAGACGCCGGCATCTCTGAGATGCCTAGGCAGAACTGAGATTCTCAGTTCTGCCTAGGCATTTCTAAGAAACTCAAAATTTTGATTTTTATAAACGATATTTTTTCTTTTTTGTTGTGGAAGTTCATAGACCCGGCAGAACTAAGATTCTCAGCTCTGTCTAGACATTTATAAGAATTTTAAAAACGTGCGATAATATTTTTTATCGCTTTATATGGTGATTTTTTTAATTGAAATGATATTTGAAAAATATTTCGTATTGATATTTATTATTTAAAAAGAAAAAAAATTAGATTTTACTATTGTGATTTTTTATGATTTAATGGGCGTGGCCACACTTGAGGCTTTTTATTTGAGAACTTCTTCAGAGAGGACTAAAAATTTGAGGAATTTAATTTAAGGCCGAACATTCGAGGTCCATAATTTGAGGATATGTCTTTGAGGATTATACACTTGTGGACTCAATTTTTTAGGACGCTACATTTGAGGCCCAAACTTTGAGGACAAGTCTTTGAGGATCATACACTTGTGGACTCAATTTTTTAGGACGCTACATTTGAGGCCCAACATTTGAGGCTCAATATTTGAGGTCTATACACTTGAGGACTCAATTTTTAGGACGCTACATTTGAGGCGTTTAATCGGATTTTATAAAAAAACAGAAAATATTATTTTTTTAAAATATAAAAAACAGGAAATTATGGGCCTCAAATGTAGTCCTAAAAATTGAGTCCTCAAGTGTATAGACCTCAAATGTTGGGCCTCAAATGTAGCGTCCTCAACAAACATCCACAAAAGCTTGCCCTCAAATTCCGAGCCTCAAATGTTCAACCTCATCTGTCTTGCCTCCAAAAAAGGCCATCGAAAAAAACCTTATACCATTGGAAGCCGAGATGATGTCCTTTCACAGAAGTATATTAGGAATCAATTTCTGCCTACTGAATCGATATTTTTGCCTTTAAGCGATGTTCCACAACGTCAGACAACTTTGCGTTCATCTGCAACAGTAATTCTACTTGAAAGTAATTCTACTGGTCAAGGATTTGTTCACTGTCAATGCACAACTAGGTGTAAAACGAAGAAATGCAAATGTCGCCAACTGTTTAGATCGTGTAATAGTCGTTGCCATAACAGCAATTGTTGTGATAATAAGGAATAATAATCGAAAGTTATAATTTTTTGTTTTTTTTTAAATAATAAATATTGTTACGAAATATTTTTCAAACATCATTTTAATTAAAAAAATCACCACATAAGCGGTACAAAATATTATCGCACGTTTTTAAAATTCTCATAAATGCCTAGGCAGAGCTGAGAATCTCGGTTCTGCCTAGGCATCTCTGAGATGCGGGATTCTCAGTTCTGCCGGTAACAGGCTAAAACTACCGGGTTGTAATTCACTATGGCGCGACTATATAAGAAAAACACTAGAATAGGTGACACTAAGTGCAGTATTACCATTTTTTTCGAAGTATGAACTTGCGCCAATCAATTTCTCGTTTCGAAAATCCCGAGTACCAAAAATCAATCAATTTGGAAAAAATTTTTTTGAAAAGCCTACTGGCGTGTACCCCCTTTAAAATTTTGAGAAAAAATATCGTTTATAAAAATCAAAATTTTGAGTTTCTCAGAAATGCCTAGGCAGAACTGAGATTCTCAGTTCTGCCTAGGCATCTCTGAGATGCCGGCAAATTCTTCCGGTATCTCAGAGATGCCGGCGTCTCAGTAATGCCGGTAACATATACAAAAATTCATGTATCTCAACTTCTAGCACAGATTTGTGTAAACCGTTTTTTACAAATTGTAGCTGGGATAAAAATGAAACTTTTAAGCCACTTTTGAACGATATTCGCTTTTTTAAATATTTGAAAAATAGACTTCATTTTTAGGCGATTTCATAACCTTAAAATTTTTATATCTTTTGAAGGCAGAATCCAATTTTCATATTTTTGGCATTAAAATGTTCCTATCAATTTGTAGATAAAAGTTACGCTCCGTTTTCCCCATATCGGTTTAAAAAAGTAAACTTTTGATAGAAAATAGCTCTAAAAATAGGATATTTTAACTTTTTTATGAAGAAAAAAGTATTTTTTCTTAAATTTCAACTCAAAAACGGAGCGTAACTTTTATCTACACATTGCTAGGAACATTTTAAGGCCAAAATGATGAAAATTGGATTTTGCCTTCAAAAGATATAGATTTTTGAAGTTGACGTATTTTTTTAAAATATTAAAATAATTCCTCCAACTTATAAAAAAATAATTCCATAAATTTACATTCTGGTATGGCGAAGTGTTAACATTTCTAGTTTTAGTGCCGATGGTCGCAAGCTCAAATCCCTCTTGCGGCAAATACTTTTTGCCCAAAAATTTTTTTTAAATCATGGAAAGAAATAAATAACCATGAAAAACTCAACCAAACGCGAATGCACACCTCTATTTTGGCTCAAAAAGGGTTTAACAGAGTGTTTTGAAGCGAGATAAAACGATTCAGACCGGTTTCCGCTCGGAATTTTTTGCACACTTTGACGTGCTGTGGTACGAGTGTTTGTAACACGGACATTATTAACCTAATATTTATGTCTCGAAATTTATATATATGGTTTAAATTTTTCAATAAAAAATTTCTACATGGTGGTCCAAAAAAGACACGTTTACTATTTTTCCGCTAATTTTCATCGAAATTTTTTTTTAATTTTTCTAAAATGACTCTATAGGAAATTTTTCTATGCGAGATATAGTTTATGACCATAGCCTAACCTTGAAATATCTTCTCTGACCTAGGAGTAGCTAGGTTGAATTTCGGGGAGAAGGTTTATCCGGATTCGGATAGGGTCAATTTTGAGAAATTTTACCAATTTTTTCCAAAATTTTATAAATATAAGCGGGATTCTTAAGTTTTTTTTTCGGTCTTCGGTTTCGGAAGGACCATGGACCAGGCTTGTCAGATTATCTTTGAGCAAATCTGATTTTTGAGCAAAGACTCTATTGACAGCTTATGACTATATCCCAGAATTTCCTCATCATCGGAAATCGTGTTTAACCCGCATAATAACTGGTGACGAAAAGGGGTGTTTCATGTACTTTCGGCGCAAAAGGCAATGGGTTGGACTTGGAGAAAGGCCATTTCCTTCAGGAAATGGCCTTTCTTCAGGTGTATGGTGGGATATGGGAGGGATAATCTACTGAAAGTTGCTAGGCGACAAGGTGAGCCTCAAGGCTGCATTATATAGCCAACAATTGAATCACGTGGCTGAAGCAGTGCGCACAAAAGGCACTAACGATGAAAAGTTTGAGTCCAATGTTTTTAACTTTTCTGTCTTTTTTTAAAGAGGGGACCCATTTGGGGGTCATTCTCGGTCGAAAATTTGGAGCAATCCTAGTTTGGGGGGGGGGGGCACAGCATGTTACAAAAAAAATTATTTTTGCGAAGTTTCAAAATTTTTTTAAAAACCACATAGATAGGGGTAAAAACACCTGAAAAATCGATTGCGCGCATTCCCGAAGCTCCAAAACCTATGTTTGACCTTCGAAAATTGAAAAACATCTATTTTTCTTCAAAAGCGTGAGTTAAATGAATGAAACGAAAAAACAACAAAAAAACGCAAAAAGAACGTAAAAATATGAAAAAAATCGTTGTTTTTCAATTTTTAAAGGTCAAACATAGGTTTTGGAGCTTCTGGAATGCACGCAATCGATTTTTCAGGTGTTTTTACCCATATCTATGTGGTTTTTAAAAAAATTTTGAAACTTCGCAAAAAAAATTTTTTTGGAACGTGCTGTGCCCCCCCCCCAAACTAGGATTGCTCCGAAAATTTTATTTCCAAAACAGCCTATATAGGGATAAAATCATGCGAAAATCGATTGCGCGCAATCCCGAAGCGTGAAAATGCTTCTTTGACCCTGATTCAGGGAATGGATTGGTGTTTTTAAGCGTAAATCAAACATTTTCTGATTTTTATGAGAAAACCGTCGATTCCTAAGTCTTTCTAGGCGAGGAATCGATTGCGTGTAATCCCGAAGCGTGAAAACGCTTCCTTGACTCTGATTCAAGGAAGGAATTGGCGTTTCCTCATAAAAATCCAAAAATGTTTGATTTTCACTTCAATACACCAACTCCTTCCCTGAATCAGGGTCAAGGAAGCGTTTTCACGCTTCGGGAATGCGCGCAATCGATTTTTCGCATGATTTTACCCCTATATAGGTCAAAAATCGAGAAAAAGTTTTTTGGGAGAATGACCCCCAAATGGGTCCCCCTTTAAGAAAGGTGTCATTTTTAAACACGACGAATAAAATGACAGAAAATGATCAAATTTGAAAATGATTTTGGATTATTGAAACGAAAACATGAATCAGGGTTTTCGTTTTAATCATTTTCAAATTTGATAATTTTGGTATCATTTTATTCGCCTTGGCGAGCTATAAAATTTTTTGTTCTTTTCTTTTTGTCATGTTTAGGATCTTTATTCGAACTTTTGCTGTTTCAAAGCTATATTTTGGCTCTTTCCAAAACTTCATATTTTCTTTGAAAATAAATGTTAAAAGTTCAAAAATTTATATATTTTCATGAGAACCCCCATACTTGTTAGAGCTATTTAAGAACGATTTAAGAAAATTAAAATATATTCATAGAGTCTATTCGATTTTATTATTAATCTTATTTAAGCAAATTCAAGAATAACTAATTTTCCCATTATTTATAGAAAAGATATTTTAGCATTTTCACATCACTTAAAAAATTCTATAGTTTGTCATAGAATGCTTTGAAAGAATAAAGTATATTCAAGAAAGTGGAGATCTCGTCCTTTATTAATAGAAATTTATTTGAACAGAGATAAAGATCAGATGTTCATTTGGATTTGAACTTGGTAATTTTAGGATATTTAAAAGCACACACAAAAAGGGAAAGTCCATACAATCCGTTTACACACTTAATTAGCAAGTATGTGACGGCCAAGTGGTCCAAAGGTGCTGCTCTAGCAATTTAGGCAACGTTGGGCCCGCTGGTTTCGATCTCCAGAGGCGTAAAACTTTTGAAGTTCAAAAATTATTTTACAAATAATGGAGCAAAAAATTTTTGCAACAATGTGACGACTACCAAAACGCTTTTTTAACACTTGGATAGTTATTCGTGCTTTTTGTATATTTTTTGGCAGAATTTCATGCTGATTATGACTACGCGAAAAATTCTGAAAAAGTGCTCTACGGGTCGTCTAGGATCCTATCTTTGGAAGGGTACCAACCAGGGCTGAACCGATACCGGTATTTCGGTATCGGTAATTATGGTAAATCGGTAATCTTCGGGCTTACTGGAATTTCGGTATCGGTAATCCTTTAATTTGTTGATTCCATTAAGTTTTCGGTAACGGTATCGGTAATTTTTTTCATCCAGTTCAGCTCATGTGTAGGTAAATGCCGCCGCATGGCGCCAGTTGGACAGCCATTTGGCACGTTTGGCATGGTGGAGGGTAAAAGCCGCTGGATTGAAATGATAAGACCTACATATATAATTTTATTAAAAAAACGTTCCATTTTATGAATTTAGCAATAATAATTATGTTTGGCATGAAAATATTTCACCTAAAAATAATTATTGCAAAAAATCCACCATGCTAAACGTGTGCCATTTGGCATGGTGAAATTTTTCTCAATAATTATTTCTAGGTGCAATATTTTCATGCCAAACATAATTATTATTGCTAAACTCATAAAATGGAACGTTTTTGTAATAAAATTATATATGTAGGTCTTATCGTTTCAATCCAGCGGCTTTTACCCTCCACCATGCCAAACGTGCCAAATGGCTGCCAAACTGGTGCCATGCGGCGGCATTTACCCACTCCCGTTCAGCCCTGGTACCAAACAATTTGGATCATTTTAGTATTTTGGCCATAACTTCTTTTAGGAATTGAATTGAATCTAATTTGACCACTCAAAAGAAAGATGGTGATCTGCTCTACAACTTTTATATAGACACCTATAGCAAGCTTTCGCTTCAATAAAAAGTTAATCGCAAATCTTTGAAAAAAACTCCGGATTTTTGCCCTTGGTTTTGACAAAGATTGAAAATTTTGACTCGGTTATGAGGATTTTCAACCAAAGTGATCTTCTCAAAAAATGCATCCCAGATCCCGACCAACAATTTCTGATCATTTTTAAGCGAATAGGTTAACGCCTTAAAAATCTAGCATTTTTGTTCTAAACCTGGACCATGAATCTGGACCCAAAACTAAAGTTTTTCAAAACTGGTTCAAAATGATCAGAAATTGTTGGCCATGGTCCAAAACGGTAAAACAACTTATTTTTGGACAAAAAATTAAGTTAACATAGGTTTTGGGATCTTACTATGCTAAAGTATCTAAAAATTACCATTTTTTCATGAATAAATTAGTTTTAACTCAGGAAATTTCTATGCTATCATACAAACCCGATATATCAAAATTTTCGTCGGAATCTGCGCTACATTTTTTGTGAAGATCACTTTGGCTGAAAACCCTCGTAACCGGGTCAAAATTTCCAATCTTTGTCAAAACCAAAGGCGAAAATCCATAGTTTTTCCGAGACTTGCGTCTAACTTTTTATTGAAGCAAAAACTTGCTATAGATGCCTATATAAAAGTTGTAGGGCAGATCACCACCTTTCTTTTGAGTGGTCAACGATTCAATTCCTATTAGAAGCTATGGCCAAAATACTAAAACGATTCAAATTGGTGGATGCCCTTACAAAGATAGGGTCCTAGAACACCCGTAGAGCACTGATTTCAAATTTTTTCCGCGTAGTCGTAGTCAGCATGAAAGTTCGCCAAAAATGTACAAAATGCACACATGACTATCCGAGTGTTAATTTTTGTTTTTAAAAGTTTTTCCACTTTTTAAAGTTTATAACGAAACTCAAAAAAGCATTTTATGTGAATTTTCATAAATTAATTTTTTTTGTTGAACATTTGAACTTTTTTAAATAGCTAAAGAATAGACTTAAGGCTATAAGCCGAACTTATAATCTCTGAAAAAAATTTAATAAAATTCAAAAAAATTTACAGGGTGGCTAAAAAAAAGTGGATTTTTGCGATTTTCCGACCCAATTTTCGCCAAAAAATTTTTATTTCTAAACTAACCCTATGAGGATTTTTCTATGTGAGGAATCGATTGAGCTCATTGAAAAATCTTGAAAACGAGCTCAATCGATTTCTTCCCTGACCTCAAATCATCCAAAAAAAAATTTGGATTTGTGCAATTTTTTATGGTGGGATTTATACTTCTGTCGTGTCGCAAAGCGTCGTACGACGCGTCGCAAGGCAATTGCATTTATAGTGCAAAAAATTTTTCAATGTTGTTTATAGTTGTGTCGTAAGACATGTCGTACGTCGTGTCGTACGACAAAAATGCATTGCCACAAAATGAACTATAAACGCCGCCATACGACACAAAAATGCACTGTCGTGTCGCGACATGACAGAACTATAAATCCCGCCTATGGTTTTTTGGGCTGATTTGGGGTCAGGGAAGTGTTTTCAAGATTTTTCAATGCGCGCAATCGATTCCTCGCATAGAAAACTCTATAGGGTTATTTTAGAAAAAAAAATTTTGGCTAAAATTTGGTCAAAAAATCGCAAAAATCCACTTTTTTATCCACCCTGTAAATTATGGCTTTAGTAAAAAAAGTAAATGGTCCCATTTACACTGCTTATTATAAGTGTTTGAACAAATGTATTAGTGGTAAATGGTCATAAAAATATGTAGCGTGGAATTGTAACATAGGTCGGAAGGTGGGGGGGGGGGGGGGGGNATCAACCTTCATCATTACAGTTGCCCCCCCCCCCCCCCCCCCCCCAACTCCTCATTAGATTCGTCTAAAATTTTTAAAAAAACGACCTTTTTTTTAGCCGATACGGACCACTTTTTATGGACCACTTCATGTTCGGCGGGGTCCATGCGGAGGTCCCCGTCGATTCTTAGGTTTTTCTAGGCGGGGAATCGATTGCGCACATTCCCGACCTTGAAAACACTTTCTTGACCCTGATTCAGAAAAGAAATCGGTGTATTAAAGCGAAAATCCGAAAATGTTTGATTTTTGCTTCAATACACTGATTTCTTTCCTGAATCAGGGTCAAGGAAGCGTTTTCAAAGTTTGAGAATGTGCGCAATCGATTCTCCGCCTAGAAAAACCTAAGGATCGACGGTTTTCTCATAAAAATCCGAAAATGTTTGATTTTCGCTTCAATACACCCGCCCCCATTCCCTGAATCAGGGTCAAGGAAGCATTTTTACGCTTTGGGAATGCGCGCAATCGATTTCTCGCATAAAATTACCCCTAGAAAAGTCATTTTTGTAAAAATTAAAAAAAAATTTTTTTCTGAAGTTCTGCTGCAAAGTTTACCCCCTTTAATAGGGCCATTTTAAAAAAATTTCGAAAAATAAAATTTTTGGATTTTAGACCACGTTCAATGGGTATAAGAGCCGACGTGGCTTCAAATATAATTTTTTAATTCCATTGTTTTCGATAATCTTTAATTACCTTTACAGCTGAGAAATCCTGTCGTCGGAAAGCGCATTCACATTCCATATTTATCAAGTCCTTTTAGAAAATCGAATTCTATTCAATTTCCCTGGATTATCCGGAGTTTCACACATCGCTATTTCCATGCGCTAGACTCCTAGTTTTACCTTCTTCCTCTAAAAATATTTGCACATTTGTATTCTGTCCGGCTAATCAGCCGCCTTGCTAACGAGGCTAATTTTTAAAATGTGAGATAAGCTTCTAATTGGCTTCGTATGTCATTTGGAGAAAAAGTTTTTGTTTGCCATTTTCGTTTCTTTTTTATAATTAGCCATTTGTGTTATGGATTTTAGGATGGGGAGGATGAGAAAGTCTCATCATGAGAATTATAGTGGTTTATGGAAAATAGTAGTTTTTATTCTTCTTCCAAAATTTTGTTCTCATGGCTCAGTGGAAAGTTGTTAGATGATTTTAGCGAAATTTGACGTTTTGCTTACTTTTTGCAAAAATAATAAAACACTTACCATTTTGCCATAACTTTCGAAAATTTGACTGCATGGCAAAGTGACAAGTCGATAAATTTATGCTTGAGGTAGTCTTCTGACACCCAATTTTTATGGTCCACCTCATATGTTCGGTGGGATCGATAAGGTGGTCCCCCCTCAATTTTGGATCCATGAGTGAGTGGGTCAGGGGGGAGACTCCCCCTTGCAACCTATGACTTTATTATGAAATATTTTTTGCAAATAAAAATTAAATTTTTAATGTAAATTTTTTTCCAAAAATTTGTACAATTACAGTGTGAGTAAAAAAAGATTTTTTTCGATTTTTGATCGAAATAGGCTATTTTCGCTTCAATACACATGCCTCTTCCATGAATCAAGGTAAGGAAAGCGTTTTCAAGATTCGGCAATGTGACTCTTCGCATAGAAAAACCCCCTGTAGGGTTATTTTGGTGTAAACTTGAAGGGGGAGTCCAGCTTAGGGCCGGGTAGAAAATTTTTTTAACAAGTGACCTCCTAGGGGTAATTTTATGCGAGGAATCGATTGCGCGCATTCCCGAACCTTGAAAACGCTTCTTTGATCCTGATTCAAGGGAATAGATATGTGTATTGAAGCGAAAATTGAAAAATTTTGAAATTTCTCCCTCAAAATCATATTTCTGGAGGTAATTTCATGCGGGGAATTGATTGCGCGCATTCCCGGAGTTTAAAAACGCTTCCTTGACCCTGATTCAGGGAAAATAGTACATGTTGGATTTTCGCTTCAATACATACTCTTATTTCCCTGAATCAGGGTCAAGGAAGCGTTTTTAAACTCCGGGGATGCGCGCAATCAATTCTCCGCATGAAATTACCTCCAGAAATATGATTTTGAGGAAGAAATTTCAAAATTTTTCAATTTTCGCTTCAATATACATATCTATTTTCTTGAATCAGGGTCAAAGAAGCGTTTTCAAGGTTCGGGAATGCAATCGATTCCTCGCATAAAATTACCCCTAGGAGGTCACTTGTTAAAAAAATTTTCTACCCGGCCCTAAGTTGGACTTCCCCTTTAAAAGCTTGAAAAATTTTGAAAAATCAAAAATTACCACTTTTCCATAATTTACAAAAACATTTTGATCGCAGGATGTTGTTCAAATTAAAGTCGTTCAAATTAAAAACTAGTTGTCCAAATTAAAAAAAATTTGACGAATTTCGACTTTTTTGGTTACCTACGTTTGAGCAATTTTTAGAATTACGAGGTCAAACATCGGAAAATTGTCTGTTTTTGATGTTTATTTAGTGTCAAATTCTTATGAGATACAATTTTTTAACTATTTTAAAATGTCCAAAAATAAATTAATTTTTGAAAATCCATCTATCTGTTGTTTTCCTTCATAAGGCCTTTTTATTAATTGATTATATAGTTTGTTTACTTAGCGCAGTGGTAAAATTCTTTGAATTTAGCTTAGTGGCAGTGTGTTTGTTTCTTCATTGATTTTTTTGTTTGGCACAGGTTCGAATCCCAGCCCCTTCCAAAATTTTTTGCATATTTATGAAATTTTTTGCACTTGCTTAATTTTGGCTCTAGATTATTTTCTTTGATTTTTTTATATACAGGGTGTTTCAGATAAAATGTACCTATTTTATTTTGACATAGCTTTTTTCTGGAAATGATTTTGAATTTTCGACTTTTGGAAAATAACGAGTTAATTTGTTCATTTTATGCATGTTTCTTTGTTTTTGAAAATCTTGACTTTGGGCATTGAAACGAAAATTTGCTATTTTGTCCTGAAGGAATTTTTTTAAAATTCTTGCACCAATCGATTCAGTGACCCCAAAAACGGTAGTATACCAATTTTCGTGAAAAACATATTCTTGGTTTTCGAGTAAAAAAACTTTATTGAGGGGCTGGGATTCGAATCAGCGACATTCAGACTTGTGCGTATAAGCTCGCATACACTACAATGTGCATGAGCCCGAACGTCGCTGGTTCGAACCCCAGCCCCTCAATAAAGTTTTTTTACTCGGAAACCAAGAATATGTTTTTCACGCAAATTGGTACACTACCGTTTTTGAGGTCGCTGAATCGATTGGCGCAAGAATTTTTTAAAAATTCCTTCAAGACAAAATAGCAAATTTTCGTTTCAATGCCCAAAGTTAAGATTTTCAAAAACAAAGAAACATGCATAAAATAGACAAATTAGCTCGTTATTTTCCAAAAATCGGAAATTCAAAATCATTTTCTAGAAAAAAGCTATGTCAAAATAAAATAGGTACATTTCATCTGAAACACTCTGTAGTTTGTTTGAAGAATTTGTCAAGTGGTAAACATGACACATAAGTTTTAAACTAAAGGATGACGCAATAAAACCGGATTTTTGTGATTTTTTGAGTGGTTTTTTCAAAAAATTTCAAGTTCGTTAAGTTTTACCAAAATAACCCAAATGGTGTTTTCTATGCGAGAAATTGATTGCGCGTATTACCGAATGTTAAAAACGCTTTCTTGGTCTTAAATTAGTCTATTTCTGCGGAAAATGCAAAATTTAATTCATGGTCAGGGAATCATTTTCAGGGCTTAGAAATGCGTACAATCAATTTCTCGCATAGAAAACCCCCTATAGGGTAATTTTACAAAAATTAAAGAACTTGAAATTTTTTGAAAAAATCGCAAAATCCGGTTTGCGTCAAAAATATGCAATAGACGCTGGCTCCTCTCCGCGAAAATGGCGGCGGAGGGGTCCAATTTTGGATTTATTAAAAAGATAGTGTAAATTTTGTACATTATATATACAAAGAAGTTTTTTATTCACACCAAAATAGCTCTAGCTCATTATTGCTGAGAACTTCATACGTCAGCATCAGTCAGACAGTCATGTGCTCTTCAGTACGATTTATTTCTTCCTCGTTCCCTTCGAAGTCTAAAATGCCAATTTATTTTTTTAAAAATTCAAATTTGATCCACAAGTGTAGTAACCGCAAATGTATTATCCGCATGTGTTAGTACGCAAGTGTAGGTCCGCAAGATTGGCATCCGCAAGTGTAGCGTCCGTAATAGTGTTCCGGAACGTGATGGCACCGGACCATAGATGAATAGGGGGGTCGTAAACCTCCTCGCATGGCGCGGGGTGGGGGGGGGTGGCGGAGGGAGCGAGAAATCCTCAAATCAACGATAGTCCCAACCTACTGGGACATCCTGTATAGTTGCCCCACATATGAAATTCGTATAATTTACAACGTGAGGCAAATGTTCCATGAGGCAAAAGGGGGTGGTGCCATACAGGGTGTCTCAAAAATTGTAATTTTGCAATTTTTTCAAATATTTCAAGTTTTTTCATTTTCACGAAAATAACTTTCTATGCGAGAAATCGATTGCACGCATTGCCAAGCCTTGAAAACGCTTCCCTGATAAAGGTTGTGTATTGAAGCGAAAATAGTCTAATTCATGATCAGGGAAGCGTTTTCAAGGTCCGGCAATGCACGCAGTCGATTTCTCGCATAGAAAAACCTCTAACAGGTTATTTGATGACAATTAAAAAATTTGAAAATTTATTGAAAAAATCACACAAATCTCATTTTTGCGCTATCTTGTATTTTTTCAAATCCTGTATTTTTTAAATCTTTAAATTTTGAAATATCTTTTTATCTTGATTCGCAGTTTTTTTTTAAATTTGTTTCATCAAAATATTCTATTTTGATGACGACGATTTTTGGTTGCTGACGCTTTTTCGAGAAATGTTTGTTTTATGTATCAACATTTTTAAAGCTCTTCATAAGCTCTAAATCGTGCCCAAATATACTCCAAAATTTTTTTAAGAGATACTTCAGCATTTTATGAATAGATTTCTAGGACTTATTTCACGCAACCCCTCGGGGCAGAGTACCGTTTAGTTTTTATACTATTGTTATATCATACCCTCCGGCGGTTTTAAGGGATTATTTTTTTACAGAAAATTCTTTCCGAAAAATTTAAATGCGATAAATGTTATCGCAATTAAAGCATATAGTATGGACTTTAAAATGATATATAACTTGTGGAGGTTATCTTTTACCCCCCTATGAAAAAATTAAAAATATCAATTTTTTCAAATTTTAAGGTCTTTTTTCAAAATGCAAAAAATTTATTTCAAGCGAGGATCGAACCAGGGTCGTTCGTAAGATGGTGCACAATTCCACTTCGCATTATGGTACTAAGCATTTTAAAGGGTTTCTGTGAAAAATTAAAAATTTATTTAAAAATTTAAAAAATGTATAAAAAGGTTTTGTGTAGTTACACAAAATTATATAAAAAATAATTTATTACAGGGTGGTGCAAAAAAACCGCAATTTTGAAACTTTTGAGGGCCATTTTTTCGAAAAAAATTGGGGTTAAAAACCCCGTTTTTGCCATTTTAAGGGGCTTTTATGGGTCAAAAATTTTGTGACGCCGGAATCGTGTTTTTCAGCTATTTTTACCCCTAGAAATGATGTTTTTAGAAAAAAATTTTTTTCGAAAAAATGGCCCTCAAAAATTTCAAAATTGCGGTTTTTTGCACCACCCTGTAAATTTAAATATTATAAAATTCTCTTAAAAAACCTACAAAAGATGGGGTTCTGAACTTCCCCCTGGTTCCGGGACCAACCGCTCACTGAGAGCTCACCGTCCGTTCTGCCCTTTCTCCCCTAGGGTACTCTCCCTATCGACTTTTAGAAGGGGCGAGAAACTTCTAGAACTTCGTTCTAGAAGTACCTATGGTGACGTGTCGATGACATGTCACCTTTAGATTATTCTAGAACTAGGTTCTAGAGTAATCCTAACTCTTCTAGAAATGAGTCACCGTCGGAGAATGTCGAAATGATGAGTCATTTCGACACATGTCACTTAATAATATCGAGATGATGAGTCATCTCGACAAAAGGAGTTAAAATTTAAAAAATTTATCAATATACCATGATGCGAAATGTTTTTTAATTTTTACGTAATAAGGTCATTTCCATGTGTTATATAAAAATTTTAAAGTCCACTAATAATGATCCTTTAGAAAATGTCATTCACCCTCATCAACCGCGAAATTAGCGAGGGGAAAAGTTTGAGCGCGAAAATTGGCCGTTTCACAACAATCAATTTTTGGGGCAGTTTCCGTTCGATCTCTTCGAAACGGAGGACCCGACCGGTCTCTCTTTCCTTCTCCCTATCCTTCCCATTTGCGTTGCGATCCGATCCGGTCGGATTATGCTCGAAAAAGCTCTCACGCTTATTAGTCTTTCTACTTCATGAGAATGATGAATTGTATGTAGTTTCGAAGATTTTCGCGGATTACCGAATTCTTGTTGAATAGGAAAAATTTGTTGAGCCATAAAATTTTTTGGTTAAAAATTTGTGTCATAATTTTTTTTAGCTTTTGTTTCATTTATAGAAGTTATTTATTGTCCGTTTCAGCCCCAACTATAAAAAAACTGGACCCAAAATTCAAAATCCGAAGTCGGCATTCTGTCCGATCTGGCAAGTTAAGCAACGTTAGGTCCGCAGGTTCGATCCCACTAGGGCAAAAATTTCGATATACAAAAAACTTATTTTACAAAGAATGGTGCAAAAATTTTGTGCTCCATTGTTTGTAAGAAAAGTTTTTTATAGATCAAAATTTTAGTGAGGTCGAACATGCGGGCCCAATGTTGCTTAACTTGCCAGATCGGACAAGATGCCGATTTTGGATTTTGAATTTTGGGTCTAACTTTTTTAGTTGAAGCTGAAACGGACTATAGATAAAATGTTTAGTTTATTACAAAATTTTGCATGTATAGCAAAGTGGCAAATGCACAACAAAATTTATTTTTCTAATTTTTAAGAGTAATCCTAGAATTTTTCAATTTTCAAAATTTTTAGTTTCACAATTATTTTGTATAAGTAGTTTATGTATGAGTTGCA
>OZJO01000254.1:0-11062 GCA_900406225.1 Acrobeloides nanus
CTCTCTTACATTTTTTTCTCCTGAATAAAGCCTAAATCCATCCCACGGCAAAGTGAAAAAGTTTGCTTTAAAAAAATTTTTGGCCCAAATTTTGCATTTTCGGTCAAAATTTCACAATTTTTGGTCAAAATTTTGCACTTTTTTGGTCGTCAGCCGAAATCGGTACGAAATGATAAGCAAATTTTTGCTTCAACTGCGACGACATAGGAAGGGGACTACCCACCCCCTTGTGCACCTATGTCCCCCCACCCACCCATGGTTGCGGATACCCTTCTATCCCAACTTTCCTTCACATTATACACCTCAGTTCAGGGTCCGAAAGGGGCCGCCCCCCATGGGGCAGGTTCCAGTCCGGGGCCAACGGGGGCTTTTGGGGGCCGACGGGGCTTTTGGGGACCGGCCCCGGGGCCTCGGCCCCTTTTTCGGATCCTGATTTTCTCTAGACCTCCCAAAGCCCCCACCGGCCCCCCGAAAGCCTCAGGGGGCCGGCCTGGGGCCTCGGCCCTTTTTTCGGACCCTGCCTCAGCTACACCCTTTCAGATAATAATACCCCTCTTCAAGACTTGAGCATAAAAATTACGGTAGGATTAAGTGTGAAATCCTTGTACTGGTCCATATAGTTGATATCAGCCCAGGCTGTATCAAATGGAACGTTTGCTGCCCAAGTTCGGTTTACCACTGTTTGTACATCTTTGGTGCTGCCATAGCCATAGCGGCAAATCTAAAAATGGAAATCTTCAGTCTAAACCTAAGCCTATGCCTAAGTCTAAAACTAACAAAGAATTCCAACGTATCACACCCAGATTTTTTTCAAACAAAGACCAAAACCCCGCAAAGAAGTTGTTATACGACGAAACGTCGCGAATAAAATTATTCCATAATTTCTGTCGCTAGTGTTATCTTGGTCTACCAATACCTTGTTACCCAAGCCTATGCCTAACCCTAAACGTCTTCTTACATGAAATCCGAGTGCCCAATAAGCCGGCATGAATGGCGTTCCGATGACTTGTTCATATTGTTGAATAACTTGTTCAGGTGTGGGTCCAGGAAAGTAGTAGATCTCAAATTGGCCTCCAATGGTTCTATAGACCAAATGGGGTGCAGGTCCGAGGGTAATTTCCTAGAAAAGGTTGGTAGTTTGGCGGGACCTACTAAAACGGGGTCTCACCCGGGTGTGGTAATTACTAAAACAGGGTCGGCCTATTTTTTAGGTCGATACATTTTGGATCAAAGCAAAATATTCCTAACTCGATCCCCTCTTTCTAATGTTACAATCCGATTTTTGAATTTCCCCTCCTTTGGGGTACTTTTCATAGAAATCCACTCGAAAAATTGATTACTAAAACAGGGTCTCTGGGGGGTCGGCCCATTTTTAAGCTAAATTTGTCATAATTTATATATATTCGGAAAATTCATGAAAAATGGAGCATCTTTCGTTTTTACAGTAAATTCTGAATCGTTATCATTGTCGAGATAATTGCGTTTGAAGTTGGCTATTTTGAATTTGAATTTCCCGCCAAAACCTTAATCAAGTTTTGGCGGGAAATTCAAATTCAAAATCGCAACTCAAAAATCGCCAACTTCAAACGCGATTATCTCGACAATGATAACGATTCAGAATTTACTGTAAAAATGCTTCATTTTTCATGAATTTTCCGAATATATATATAAATTATGGCAAATTTCGCTAAAAAATGGGCCGACCCCGCAGAGACCCGGTTTTAGTAATCAATTTTTCGAGTGGATTTCCATGGAAAGTACCCCAAAGGAGGGGAAATTCAAAAATCGGATTGTAACATTAAAAAGAGGGGATCGAGTTAGGAATATTTTGCTTTGATCCAAAATGTATCGACCTAAAAAATAGGCCGACCCCGCGGAGACCCCGTTTTAGTAATCACCGCACCCGCACCCTGGTGAGACCTCGTTTTAGTAGGTCCCTAGTTTGGCTGGTAGAAATAATAATGGATTAATCCGTATTCACGGATTCAATTTAGATCCGTGAAGGTATTTCGGCCATTTTAAAGTCTTGGCCGAAATATCCTCAAAATACCTTCACGGATCCAAATTGAATCCTCGGATTGGGATTGAATCTGCGGATCCGGATTAATCCGCCATTAGGTGGTTCCTACAATGGCTTGGATATCCAAATGTTTGCTTCCAAAACATATCCAAACGTGTGTTTACAATGACGTGGATATCCACATTTGGATATCCAACTTGGATATCTAAACCATTGTAGGAACCGCCTTATTTTCTACCAGCAATGAAACGAAAGGTTTTTTACTTGTGCGTTACTGTTAAAAATGAAAACTCCATGGGCCTTTCCATCGTCTTCTAGACCCAAGTAGAAAGGGTGGACACCTAAATACATTTTTTGCAGCAACTTGGCAGGATATGGGGCAGGGGGAAATAAGGGATGTTTCGAGGCTGGGGGAAGGTGGTAATGAACGGGTGGGAGAAAACTACTCAAAATCCCAAACACGAAATCTCACCGGATTCGGATTCTGAATTCGGAATCTGGACTCTGAATTTGGATTCTGAATTCGGATTCTGAATCCGAATTCTGGATTCTGATTCTGGACTCTGAATTCGGATTCTGAATTCGGATTCTGAATCTGGTTTCCGGATTTGGATTCTGATTTCGGATTCTGGATTCGGAATCCGAATTCCGGATTCTGAATCTGGATTCTGAATTTGGATTCTGAATTCGGATTCTGAATTCGGATTCTGGATTCGGATTCTGAATTCGAATTCTGAATCTGGATCCCGGATTTGGATTCTGGATTCGAATTTCTGTATCCGAATCCAGAATCTGAATTCAGAATCCGAATCCATTTTGAGATTTAGTATTTTGGGTTTGGGATTTCGTGTTTGGGATTTGGAATTTTGAGTAGTAATCCGGATGGGGGGGGGAGAGGTAGGGATTAAACTTTTCGTAACCTCAAAAGCTTACCATACAAATTCTTATTTGGTGTCGGTGGGATATCTCTCGCCCACATACCCCATGTTTGATATACTGTTAAATTATGCTAAAAAAACTTTGATTTTTCTCTTTAAAGATTTCTATTTTTTACTTTGATACTAGTATGGTAGTGTTCTCCAAACCCATAGATTTTATCAGTTGGCAAATAGGTAGCTATTTGAAGGTACTTATCGGAGAATAACAAACCCCCGATTGAGGTATCCCATATGTTCGTGCCGGTACTTTGACGTTGAACCATGAAAGAAAAAGTGGAAGTGTTTTGTTTGATTATGTTGAGTTTTTCCGAAGATTGGATTTGGGGAGAAGTGTTGATGGGGACTGGAGGGCGGTATCTGAAATTTGAAGTGTTGAACTTGGAAAAAAATTGTCAATTGAATAGAAGCTTCAATGGTCTTTAAAATACTTAGGCTTAGAAATTAAAGGGCTTAGGCTTGTTAGATTTTGAAATTTTCGAATTGTTGATAACAAAATTAATGGATTAGGCTTGCTCTTCGGCTAAGTATTTGCGTAGACTTAGGCTTAAACATGGGCTAATTGTTCAGATTCGTGCCTAGTCATATTTTGGCTTGATATCTAGACTTACCTATTCGCACCTTTTGGTGAAATAGTGATCCGAAGAGCGCTTCCAATCTCAAAACTTTGAAAGGTTAGCTCATTGAAATCTTGTCCGAAAGGATTTGGAGCACTCGCTGACGATTTTTTCAGAGTAATAGTCGTAGAGCTGTTGACCGGAACTTCCGAAACGTACCCTGTATTAGACGGGAAATAACATTGCGGGAATTTAGTAGCAGTGTCGAAAAGTTGCGACTAAATTTTGGAAATTTGTTTAAATTATGGATCATTAGAGAGTTTAAGAGGTTTTGTGACCGGTCTAAACGGTGACGTGCACTTCAGATGAGTACCAAAACATTTTTTCTAAGTGGCATCATAACTACCAACTTTTATTTCAACGGAAAACATTGGCCGCAGTTCCATTTCTCGTCATAAATATGCCGCCGTGAGAGGGTCGATTTTGATTAGGGTCTTTTTTAGTCATTTTTGGGCCGCTTTTTGTGGAGCAGATATAAAAATGCATACATTCGTATCAAAAACACATCCTCTTCCATAACATGAATTTTGATCCAAACCCGGATCTGGATGGCAATCAAGCCTACTCACTAAAAAACAACCATTTTTTTTAACACAAAATTTTCCTTACATGAACTGCAATACACCCCTTGATCCGTACTCCTATACTTTTTGTTCACAATTTTTCCTGATGACGACCAATATTGTGGATCACCAACTTGGAATGGTCCAGCACCTCGTAAAAGAGCGTTAGCCCCTCCATCGTCACCGGCGAACATGCCCCAATTGACGTAAGAAAGTTGGTATTGGTCGTTGAACTCCCACCATAGGACGGATTCGTTATAGTTGATGGGAGGCGCGCCGGAGGCTTGGACAAGGCCATATTCGGTGATGAAAATTGGAAGATCTAAAAAAGAGGGTTGGTTGGCTCTCCTCCTCTTCCCTCCTGCTCCTCTTCCTTCCTGCTCTTCCTCCTCCCTCCTGCTCCTCTTCCTTCCTGCTCTTCCTCCTCCCTCCTGCTTCTCCTCTTCTCTCCTGCTCCTCCTCCCTCCTCCTTCCTGCTCCTCCTCAGAAGCCTTATGATTTCTGTAAAGATTTCTTCAAAATTTTTGGCGGCATGAGGGGAAGGGGACCAAAAGCGATCATTTTCAATTTTTTGCATTTTGAGGGGTGAGAGGATCTAAAATAGCTACGGACCTGACAAGGAACCGGCAAGTTGAGTATTTGGAATTTTTTCCCGAGACACATACCAAAAATTTTCTTATACTCTGGGAAGACTTTTCGCACACTTTATTTTTCCATTCAGGGCAAATAAAGTGTGCGAAAAGTCTTCCCAGAGTATAAGAAAATTTTTGGTATGTGTCTCGGGAAAAAATTTCAAATACTTAACTTGCCGGTTATTTGTGAGCCCATTTTGCGTTCTCTTACTTTGGTTGATAGCATCCAAAGCTATATCCCTAACCGATTGTTTGTGTGTAGCTGCATAGTAGTGCAAGGTATAGGCAATATTTGTCCTATTGATAGGGTCAGCAGCAGCTTGATCAACTCGTTGTGACCAGGTAGGGGTACCGACAATGATGATATTTTCGGGGTCGTTTTGACGAATAATATCGATGATTGTCTCGGCATAGCTTTTGACATTTGCCCAACTGCCATTACTACCGGAGGGTTCGTTCCAGATTTCATATAGAACATTGGGGCTAAAAATGGTCATTTTTAAAGGGGGTGAACTTTATGTGTCGCATGCGCAAATGTGTGTGCGCAAGTGATGCCAACCCGCATATTTTCCTCGGGCTTGTAACGGACATGGTCAAGAAACTCGAAAAATTGGCCGACGAGATCGATCCTACCATTTACCAGGAAATAAGGGATTTTGCGCCGCAATCGAAGTGAGAAGCATGCGTTTCATACCACCTTTACTAGTTAAAGGACCAGTCCAGTCAGTTACAACCATATGAAAAATGGTATATTCGGAAAGATCATGAAAAATGGAGCATTTGTTGTTTTTACGGCATGTTCTGAATCGTTGTAGTTTTCGAGATAATTGCGTTTGAATTTGTTACAAGCGTTGTAATACACAAACTTTTTTGAATTTTTTGCGGAAAAATCGATTTTTGCATCAATTTTTAAATTTTCATAAAATGAACATTGTAGNTTCGTTTCAATAACCCAAAACAATGTTCAAATTGGATAATTTTGGTGTCATTTTGTTCGTCTCATTTAGCTATAAAAATTCTACAATGTTCATTTTATGAAAATTTAAAAAATCGATGCAAGAATCGATTTTTACGCAAAAAATTCAAAAAAGTTTGTGTATTACAACGAAGAGCTTGAACAAATTCAAACGCAATTATCTCGAAAACTATAACGATTCAGAACATGCCGTAAAAACAAAAAATGCTCCATTTTTCATGATCTTTCCGAATATATCATTTTTCATTCAGCAACTTAAGGAGCTCATTTTTTCGGTAGAGTTTTAATTTTTGCAAAAAAGTCCACCCCGAATCATCCCAACACGCCTTAGCTTCACTGGCTCTTAGAGTATGTTTTTGAATTTGTAATGCGACGAGGCTTTTGGGGATTAGCATTCGAGCAGCCGATCGAACACCTTCACGCCCTTATTCATGAAGATAAACGCCAATTTTCGGATACTAGAGGAACGCCTATTCAGGCTAGTCGCACGCCAACAGACCCTTAGGAACTATTTTTTCGATTGCAAATGAATTGTTTTTCGGCTCTTTTCCTATAAGAATATGTTTTATTCACGTGGCTACTCCCCCCTACATGAATAGATACTCACTGTCCGGAAAAAGTCTTTGACATATTCGCAAAAAAATCTTTTGCCAAATCAATCTGTGGATCGTCAAAAGCGTGCCAATCAACTATCGCATAAATCCCATGTTTTATACAAGCATTGACCGCATTCACCATCCTCATGTAATCCCGATCTTTAGTATTGTTCCACCCGCCACAACACGGAGTCGATGGCATCTGCCCAAATCGGATAATATTCGAATTCCAGTTACACTTCGTCTGGTAAATAGCCGTTTCGTTGAACCACTCAGATAGATAGTCAGATGCCATTAGTGACATACCCCGAAGTTGGACCACATTTCCGTGAGAATCTTCCACAAAACGGCCTTTAATTTGAAGTTGGCCATAGGGAGGTGGGGGATTCTGGGCATGGGCAAGCACCAAAATTTGGACCAAATAAAAATATTTTATCAAACACATCTGGAAACAACCAAAAAGCGTGCTTCCAAAATCGTGCCTTCGTTATATATAGAGAGCTTTGTGGAATTTATGTACGTTTACATGATAATCTAAAATTTTTTTCTTATCTTTATTGTTTTTAACGGAGTTTTCGATACCAAACACGTGAAATCAAGGACAAAGCCACAGTTATAAAATGAATTAACAGTGTTTATTGCATTATGTATTGAAAGGCAGATAACATTTTTCTGTTTTATAGAACAAAGATGGACTATTTTTGTGCGTATACTTTTTGGAAAAAAGAATCACAAATCATAGTGTGGTCACAGGATGGCTATCAAAAAAAGTCGATGCTAATTAAAATTGAAAAGGACAAAAACCTCAAGTTCCGACCGACCAGTTGTTCTGACGTAAAAAAAGTGTTTGAAACCAATAATCTGTTCCGACTCCAATAATCTAGGAAATGAGGAAAGAACTTAATGTGAGGAACTTGTTTCGACCGCTTGTTTCAACCACTTATTCCGACGGAAAATTGTTAATCCTTGTTACAGGAGAACTAAGCTTGGTTTTCGGATGCGGCGGTTTGCCTGCCTTCACGCTAAGTCTAAACCTGAGAGGTACATGAAGACTAAGCCTGAGAGTTACATGAAGCCTAAGCTTGGTTTTTGATGTCGGCAGCGTGCCTGCCTTCACGCTAAGCCTAAGAGAGGATCTATACTTCACTCGCGGTGAGTAACTCGCAGCGAGTACTCGCAACGTCTCCAGCTACACTTCGTTTTTAAGTGGTTCGAAGTTACTCGCAAGGGCTGCGAGTACTCACTGCTTCCAGCTATACTTGTTACTCGCGACGTTTCGATGGACGAAAGATTGCGAGTACTCGCGAGGATTATAGGCAAGATCCAGTTGGAGGGGGCCGGACTCGAACCCTTGCCTGTTGGCTCTAGGGGAGATTTTGACGTTAAAATCTATTTTAATCAAATAAAATCTATTTTTAAATTGACAAAATCGAAAAAATTGAAAAAAATCGAAAAAAATTGAAAAAATCGAAAAAAATCGATGTTTTTCAATTTTTTTTCTAATTTTTTCAATTTTTTCGGTTTTTTTAATTTTTCAATTTTTTTCGATTTTCAGTTTTTTCGAATTTTTTCATTTTTTTCAATTTTTCGATTTTTTCAGTTTTTTCGAATTTTTCAATTTTTTTTCAATTTTTAAAAATTTTTTGTTAAAAATTAATATCACCATCGTGTTCCCCATAGCCGAAAACCCCCGAGTACAAAAAATTAGCCGATTTGGAGTCATTCTTGAAATTCGCAGATTTTTTAATTTTTAGGGGGTAACCCCCTAATTTTTTAATTTTTATAAAAAATTTTTGTTAAAAAATAATATCGCCATCATGTCTCCCATGTTGAGAAACCCCTGAGTGCAAAAAATTAGCTTCAATTTTTTAAAATTTTTTCAAAAATAAATTTAATCCAAAGGTCGTTTTTGAAAAAAATAGACTAAGTTAAGCTTGCGAGTGCTCGAGTAACACGCGAGTCAAGCATAGCAAGAGACGCGCGAGCATTCGCTGCGAGTAAATTTACCTTACTCGCAGCACTCGCGAGTGAAGTATAGATCCTCTCTAAGCCTGAGAGTTACATGAGAAAACATAATTTGTTCGGGTAACCGTATTTCCAGCCTATGCTCACCCCTCAATTGAGGACAAACTTGTCATCTTGGGACTAACTTGACTTCATCGGAACTAACTTGTCCAAGGACTAACTTGACCCCGAACGGGGGTATACGCCATTGAAGAGGCAAAAAACATCAGGGTGACCCTTATGTTCTTTTTCGAAATGTCCGATTCGAATATAACTGTTCGAAATATCCGTGTTGAAATTAACTTTTCATAGCCATTTCTATCGAAATATCCTACAGCCTTTGGAACACCGTGTATCTTTATTGAAAATAACAATGTTGTAAACACAAAAAATTATATAAAAGTCTGTGAGCTATCATCTTCATCACAAGGATTTTTTGAATTTCGTTTGAACAAACGTCGGTATTCTAAAAAAAATTTTATTTATGACTAAAAACTTAGCAAAGAGATGGAATATGCAACCAGTATGTGATTATGGGGAAGAAAGTGGAAACTTAAGTATTCTTATTATGGGAAAGAAGAAACTTGGATGTTTCAACTACAGGGTGTCTCAAAATAAAGGGAACACCTGGAAATTCCAAAATTCGTCAAAAATTGAAGAATTCGTCAAAAATCGAAAAATTCATCAAAAACCCTTTGGTTTTTTGCTGTATATTTTTACCAAAAACGACACGTTTGCCGAAATTTGACCCCCCAGCGGCGACATGGAGATGGGTCGACCCACTCCTTGCTCAAGTGTGATGCTTGAAACATTATTTTTTTATCTTTCATTTACAGTATAAAGAAGAAAACATGTTACTAAAATCGTACACTTGCCTTTATTTACAAAGCCAAATCCCATAAACATGATCAAATGCCAGATAATATTGATATAAAAGAGAGGATTCAACCATCTACTACCCAATATAGACCGTTCAATCGTACTGTCGCATTCCTAAATTTTGAAATTGTAGACCGCTCAATTCTTGATACCCAATACGAGCTTCCATTCCTATGCAATTCTTTTTCGTCGGCTATACAATTAAGCCGAAACTCGAGTTCGGACAGGAATCTTTCTTCCTTCACCGATTTTTTAAAAAGTGAACGGAACAGTTCATAATCTGATTGACAGCTGAGCCATTGCCAAAGAAAAACTCCAATTCCCATGAGTATCAAAATGACCAAAACTGGAGCCATTAAATAGCCTACGATCGGCCTTTTTATACACTAAAAATATTGTTTTAAAAAATTAGTTTATAGTATTTTTTACGAAGGTAATGTCCTTCCCATTTCTATCTTCAGTTACACAAAATTGTGGCACACAACATAGCATTGCATACAGGATTATGATCGTTGAAACAGTCCACATGCAGTAAAGCTTCGTTTGATACTAAAAACATTTGATTACGGATAAAAATTTTTGAATCATACCATATTTAATTGAACTAATTCTACGTCTGACCAAATAAAACCCTTGTTGTTTTTGGCAACCGTATCATCGAACATTTTATAGGAAACCGGTAAAATTTTTGTGGCGAGATCCAAAAATTTCTGATCTAAAAAATTAAATTAGTTTCTTATTATGCTCTTCGGATTGTGCTGTTATGTATATTCATCTATTAAACAAACGTCACTTCAATTCATTGACTATCAGGTTTAAAACGACATCTAGACAACTATAAGCGGATTTATTTTGATATGACGGAATAAATATTCCTTGGAATTTATACAACTATAAGATCCCAAGAAATATTTATTACATCATATCGAAATAAACCCTCTTATCGTTGTATAGATGACGGGCGCATTCCTAAGTTGAACCGTACGGCTCCCCATGGCCCCGTAGGCCACCTGAACGACCCCCCCCCCGTGATCCCGTAGACCACGCGTACGACCCCGTACACACAAAACGATTGGTGTCAAGAAGATTTGGTGTCAACGATTAACACCAAATCTGGTGAGAGCCGAAACACCAAAATGGTGTTAATTGGTGAGATTAACACCAAAACGGTGTTAATTGTTGACTTTAACACCCAAAAATGTAGCCATAAAGGAGTAACACTACCATTTTTGGTGTTACTCCTTTATTGCTACGATTTTTTGGTGTTAAAGTCAACAATTAACACCATTTTGGTGTTTCGGCTCTCACCAGATTTGGTGTTAATCGTTGATACCAATCGTTTTGTATGTAATGGGGTCGTACGGGTGGCCTACGGGGTCACGGAGAGTCGTACGGTTCATGGTTGACAGTGATCTGTACGGTTGACCGTATGGTTCAACTTAGGAACGCACCCGTCGTTTCTGATCTAAAGATATTAAAGGATCAGTTAAGTGGGAAAAAAGTTGCCGATTTTTGTTGATATTCAGAAAATTCATGAAAAATGGAGCATTTTTTGTTTTTACGACAACCTCTAAATCATTGTAGTTGTCGAGATAATTGCGTTTGAAATTTTGAATCTGTGTACATGTTTTCGTTGTAATACACAAACTTTTTTGAATTTTTAATCGATTTTTTAAAATTTTCATAGAATGAACATTATAGCAGTTGTTTATAGCTAAATGAGACGAACAAAATGACGCCAAAATTATCCAATTTGATAATTGTTTGGGTTATTGAAACGAAAATTCTGATTCATGTTTTCGTTTCAATAACCCAAAACAATGCTCAAATTGGATAATTT
>OZJO01000254.1:11162-26492 GCA_900406225.1 Acrobeloides nanus
CCCCGTAGGCCTCCTGTACGACCCCGTACACACAAAACGATTGGTGTCAAGAAATTTGGTGTCAACGATTAACACCAAATCTGGTGAGAGCCGAAACACCACGATGGTGTTAATTGGTGAGATTAACACAAAAATGGTGTTAATTGTTGACTTTAGCACCAAAAAATGGTAGCCATAAAGAAGTAACACTACCATTTTTGGTGTTACTCCTTTATGGCTACCATTTTTTGGTGTTAAAGTCAACAATTAACACCATTTTGGTGTTTCGGCTCTCACCAGATTTGGTGTTAATCGTTGACACCAAATCTTCTTAACGCCAATCGTTTTGTGTGTAATGGGGTCCTACGGGTGATCTACGGGATCACGGGGATCGTGCGGGTGGCCTATGGGGTCACGGGGATCGTACGGGTGACCTATAGGGAGCCATACGGTTGACAGTGATCAGTACGGATCCGTACGGTTGACCGTATGGTTCAACTTAGGAACGCACCCGTCGTTTCTGATCTAAAGATATTAAAGGACCAGTCCAGTGAGAAAAAAGTTGCCGATTTTTGTTGATATTCGGAAAATTCATGAAAAATGGAGCATTTTTTGTTTTTACGACAACCTCTAAATCATTGTAGTTGTCGAGATAATTGCGTTTGAAATTTTGAATCTGTGTACATGTTTTCGTTGTAATACAAAAACTTTTTTGAATTTTTAATCGATATTTTAAATTTTCATAAAATGAACATTGTAGCAGTTGTTTATAGCTAAATGAGACGAACAAAATGACGCCAAAATTATCCAATTTGATAATTGTTTGGGTTATTGAAACGAAAATTCTGATTCATGTTTTCGTTTCAATAGCCCAAAACAATGCTCAAATTGGATAATTTTGGTGGAATTTTGTTCGTCTCATTTAGTTATAAACAACTGCTATAATGTTCATTCTATGAAAAATTTTTAAAAAATCGATTAAAAATTCAAAAAAGTTTGTGTATTACAACGAAAACATGTACACAAATTCAAAATTTCAAACGCAATTATCTCGACAACTACAACGATTCAGAACTTGCCGTAAAAACGAAAAATGCCCCATTTTTCATGAATTTTCTGAATATCAACAAACAATGGCAACTTTTTTACCACTGGACTGGTCCTTTAATGTGATAAATTTTCATCAACCACACTAATCCAATGATAAGTTAATGCATTAGAAGAAAAATAAAATTTTTAGAAAAGCAAAAGTTGATCTTTAAGCTCGACTTTTTTTAGAAGTTTGTTATGAATTATTTGGGTGTTTGTGGAACTCTGTATATCAAACTAATCAAGCTAATAAGTAATTTCCGTTAGACTGAAAACTTACTAATAGCCATAATAAACGCATTCCAGGCCAACTCCATTCCACAGAAAAAGAAAATGCCATGACGAGTATAAGGAGGAAGGAACCCTTCGAGACGAAAGAAATATGAACATTTCATTTGTACTGCACTCAACAAAATTTATATATATAAAATCAAGATGAGGCTGCGCGGTAAATATCGTGACCAGATAGTCATGACGTTAAATGTTATGATTTACAAGGAACCTTCAAGGTCTGACAAACTCAGATTTTTTCGAGACCTAGCTCAAAAGTTAGGAAAAATGTGGAAAAAATGAATATAATAGTCGCTTGATTGATTGGATATAAATTTTTTTAAATGTTAGAAACAATCATATGAATGCGTAATTAAAAAAGCACTAGTACTTGGTTTGAAAAGACGTTTCAATAAGCCTCGGTGGTGCAGTGACAAAGCAGCGGCTTCGTGACCACAAGGATCGCTGGTTCGGATCCTGCTCGAAGCCAAATTTTTTGTGCACAAAGTAAAAAAAAGGTTGCAAAAAAGAATTTGCAACCTTATGACCCCATAGCTCAAAAGATTTATATCCAATCAATCAAGCGACTATTATATTCGTCTTTTCCACATTTTCCCTAATTTTTGAGCTAGATCTCGAAAAATCTGAGTTTGTCAGACAGAAGAAGGTCCCTTATAAGCCTAGGACTAAGCCTAGGCCTAAGCCTAGTCCTAAGACTAAGCCTAAGCCAAGACAAAACGTAAATTCTTTCAGATAAAACTAGTTTTATCAGATAAAACGGTAACATATCTACAGAAAGCCGTGCTCCGCGCTTGGGGAATTGTGACTCCGAGCGGCACACTCCCGAGCGACGCTCCCGGTTAAAAATGTATTAAGTATTCGTTATTACTAATAACGATGGAATTTTTTTCATAAAAAAATTTGAAAAAATTTTTTCCTCCGATTTCGATGATTTTGGTGTCAATTGTCTTCTCTCATCATCCCCTACAACTTTTGTAATAACATTCCGGGTTGAAATCAAGCGTTCCCGAGATCGTCTGTGCAAACATAACATTACACGTTTAATGAAATAGAATATGTAGACTTGAATACAAAAAACATGAGGCTGAAAAATAAGTGAGTAAAAATACTAAGCCTCTTATAGCCACCGCGCGTGGATTTTTAAATGGGAATTTCCTTTCATTCTATGGATAAAACCATCATAGCTTCGAAGAGGAAGAGTGTATCGGACGAAATGAAGAAAGAAGCATGAGATATTATAACAGCCGAGAGTGAATTGCGCGCATGCTCATTTGTTGTGAGGACATAGTAAGCTGCGTGAAATGCGAGCCTCGAACGTCGTTGATCATGCGTGAATCAAATTTCTCATCACTTTGTGTTGTTTTTGGAACAATTATGGCAGATAATTAGCTATGAGATGACGAAAAACGACTCGGAAAATATGTTGCATTTCCGTTGAGGATGACGCACTAACCAAAAGAAGAAAAAATTTTGATCAACATTTCCTAATTAAGGTTGTCGAGAGCGAGATTTTTGAATCGAGATCCATATATAAATAATCACGCAAAAACAAATTGCTTCAGGTGGAAGTCGAACCTGAGCCTTTTGCATAGGAAACGAGAGCAAAACCACTGAGCCAAGCAGCCTATTTATGAGGAGTTGTTTAAAATTGAATAAGAACTAAGCTACTAAAGTCGTAGAGCCACTTCAAACTACTTCAACTTTTCGAGATCAAAAATTTACCATGTCCACCCTACGTTTTTTTCACATCCTATACCAATCGATAGGGCTCGGTGAGAGAAGAAAAATGACATCAAAATCATGGGGGTACCCTACAAAGAAAATTTTTTTAACCCCATATCATGTTTTACGTAAGTGTTATAGTTAAAATCTAATGACATATATTCAGAAACCTACGTGGCCGAGTGGCGAAGACGCTCATCTCGTGGAAATTTTCCTCAGGTTCGATTCCCAGCTATGCTCAAAAGTTTTTGCCCCGGCAAAAATTTTAATTTCCTAATGCAAAATTTTCGAAAAATCGCAAAATTCCATTTTTTTGAACCCTATATTAAAAAATACATTGAATGAAAAATTAGATCAATGTTTGGTGGTACAATTCAACAAATTAACACTGATTTGAGTTGGCGAAAACGCACTTCCTTGTTAAAGGATGTCGGACATATCCATCAATACATTGACATTTTGGCGGCCGACAATCGAGAGTACATATAGGGCTCGGATTAGCAAAAGTTCCTTCTTCACATGTGCTACATTCTCGCCATTCTTCATTAAGGGCGCAGGTTTTTCCTGAAGAAACAACGTTTTTTAATATACACATTTGTTACATACTAGGGCAATTTTCTCTCAAAACACATTCACCATTGGAGTTGCGAACATATCCGCGAATACATTGACATTTTGGCGGCTGAGAAACATCGGCACAATAAAGAACTTCATTCTTCGGATCATCACAAGTGAATTCACATGCGCTGCTACATTCTCGCCATTCTTCATTAGAAGTACAGGCTTCTGGAAAAAAAACCTTTTTTTATTTTACAGAGTGGTCCAAAAAAAGTGGATTTTTGTGATTTGTTGGGACCCGAAAATGTATTGTTCTAAAAATGACCCCCTCTAGGGGTAATTTTATGCGGGGAATTGTTTGCGCGCATCCCCGATACACGTGTACAAACCTACCCCAAACCCCACCCAAATTGGGTTGGGTTGGGTCGCGCGCCGTGCGCTAGCAAAAATTGGTCTCGCGCGCTAGCGCAAGGTAGGCTGAAAAAACACACCATAGTCTCTCCCCCTTATGATTTTGTCAAAATTTGTAAAAATTTTACTCGCGCGCGACCTAAAAATGATCTCGCGCTCTAAAAATTTTTCATGCGCGCGAAAAAATTGTACTGAGGAACCCTATCATAGGTCGGCAAGGGGGGGGGCGAGCTTCCCCCTGACCCACTCATTCATGGACCCAAAATAGAGGGGGGACCACCTCATGGACCCCGTCGAATAGGAGAGGGTTTGACCAGGAAAAATCGATTTTTAGAAATCTAATTTCTGCTTTACTCGATATGCCATATACTACTGTTCAAAATGTGTTGTAAAGATGGAAAGAAACTGGCAGTCATGAAGATCGTGCTCGAAGTGGTCGTCCAAGAACCACAAGAACTCCTCAAAATATCCGAAAGATCCAGGTCGAAACAAGACAGTTGAATCGTTGAAGCGAGCTTTGCTGAAGGCCTGGGATGAAGAAATCACGCTGGAGCGGCTGAATAAGATTGTCGATGACACCCCGAAACGATTAAATAAATGTATCGAAGCTAATGGTGGATATTTTGAATAATTTTTGCTGTTTTATGTTGTACGTTATAAAATTCCAAAGTGATCGGGAACTTTAAACCCACCCTGTACTTGTATGTCAACAAATGGGCACTATAACTTTCGCCACATTCGTGTCAATATACAGGGTGATCAATAATTTACTCACGTATTTAAAAAGCTCGCCAAAAATCGAATTTAAGTCCATTTCAGTCGCCCAATAGCTCATTCGATAGCCACGGTCACCGAATTTTTTTAGAAAAAAAATTATTAAAAAATATTTCATTTCCAATTTTTTAGCCCAAAAATACTAAAAAATTACGATTTTTTGAAATTTTCTATATTTTAAAAATTTTGCCAAAAATCGAGTATAGTTCGGATTTCTTTGAGCGACGGCAATCTTGAAAGATGGGAATCTGGGGAATTTTTTACAAAAGAAATGATTGAAAAAGCTTTTAAAATCGCAAAGTTATGATTTTTTGAAAATTATGCTTTTTTTCGATGTTTTCCTTATTTCCAAAAAAAGTGCAAAAATTGAAAAAAAGCATAATTTTCAAAAAATCATGTCTTCGCGATTTTAAAAGCTTTTTCAATCATTTCTTTTGTAAAAAATCCCTCAGAATCCCAACTTTCTTTTATGAAAACAATTATTAAAAAATATTTTATTTTCGATAAGATATGGATTTTTGAAGTTGGTGGATTTTCCAATTTTTCTTAAATTTGCCTATTTTCAAAAATTTGTCAAAAATCGAGTATAGTTCGGATTTCTTCGAGCGACAGCAATCCTGAAAGTTGGGATCCTGAGGGAATTTTTACAAAAGAAATTATTGAAAAAGCTTTTAAAATCGCGGAGATATGATTTTTTGAAAATTATGCTTTTTTCAATTTTTGCACCCTTTTGGAAATAAGGAAAACATCGAAAATAAGCATAATTTTCAAAAAATCATGTCTTCGCGATTTTAAAAACTTTTTCAATAATTTCTTTTGCAAAAAATCCCTCAGATTCCCATCTTTCAAGATTGCCGTCGCTAGAAGAAATCCGAACTATACTCGATTTTTGGCAAATTTTTGAAAATAGGTAAATTTCAAAAAATCGTAATTTTTTAGTATTTTTGGGCTAAAAAATTGAAAATAAAATTTTTTTAATAATCTTTTTTCCTAAAAAAATTCGGTGACGGTGGCTATCGAATGAGCTATTGGGCGACTGAAATGGACTTAAACTCGATTTTTGGCGAGCTTTTTAAATACGTGAGTAAATTATTGATCTCCCTGTACATATTTATTGCAAATCAGGCAACTCAATTAGTCTAAAATTAAATGTTTATTGACACGAAATTGGCGAAAGTTACGTGGCTAAAGTTACATGGCGAGATTCGCGGCGAAAGTTATAGTGTCAAAAAATGTTCAATCTTACTCTCAAAAAAAAGTAAAATGTTTTTACAATATTATTCGTGCAGTTAACTGATTCAAAATATTTGATTTTTAATGAATGTTAGACACGGAAAAATTTGCATGTGAAAATATTTTATTTTATTTACATAAATTATTTGCTATAACAGGAACCAAATTGTGTTGGCGTTTGCCCTAAAGTCTGGAGGACATAAGACCGGAAATATTTTCCATTAATTTGATCAATTTTGGCTACTTAAAAATTAGTATCCGAATTACAATGTAGGTGTATGCTTAATTATTCATTTGATTAGGAATGTAAAAGTTGGATATAAAAAGCTCAGGGTAAGCACAGATTGGACATACATAAGTTTTGCAATCTAGTTCACAACAATTTCAAATTAACATGTCTTTTTACTCATTTCTTTTTGCTTTTATTGTAATAGTAATAAGGTAATAGATTATCAATTTTTTAAAGGATGAGTAAAAAAAGGAATTTTATGATTTTTTGAACAATTGTTTCGGGGCAATGATACATTTCATAGGTGGATAAACAGGAGAGAGGGGGGGGGGTCTGGTGCTAGGTTGGGTCCCTAAAATTTTCAAAAATTTGCCGTGGTCCCCCCTTATGTTGTTCGAAAATTTTCCAAAATTTTGAGGACCAAAAAAAAAGAACTAACCTGGCCGCTCCGATGCTGGGTTTGTCCTATTTTTGGCCTTTTTGCCGGATTGGTTAGGGGGGGGGAGACTCCCCCTTTGGCCATGTGTGGTACATTTCCATGCGGACGTTTCCCAAGTGAAGTGCACATTTCCCAAGTAAAAACTTAGAAATGTCTCTTGTGATTTTTTACTTGGGAAATGTCCACTTCACTTGGGGAACGTACGCTTGGGAAATGTCCATTTGGGAAATGTGGCACTATAACTTTCGCCACGAATCTGGCCACGCTAACTTTCGCCACGTAACTTTCGCCACTTTCGTGTCAATAAACATTTAATTTCAGACTAATTGAGTTGCCTGATTTGAAAATATGTATATTGACACGAACGTGGCGAAAGTTATAGTGCCGGAAATGTACCATTTCCTGTTTCGGATTACTTATAGACTTACTTTATTTACAGCCTCGAAGGCCGCGACATAATATAATAAACAAATGATAAAGAATACTTGAATCGTCATAACAATTAAAACATAACATAACACAAGGCCTTTGTAGCCTATGGATATTACGCTAAAAAGTGATTTAAATTACAGTCAAACCTCGATATAGTGACCCCCTAAAAAAATTCGCCAAAAATCGAGGTTAAATTGGATTTCTTCGAGTGAACATTTTTTGGATAGATAATGAGGAATATTTTATGAAAAAAATTATTGAAAAATCTTTTATTTTCGCCAAGATATGGCCTTTTGAAGTGGAACACGGCTGACCAAACTGTGCAAAAAGTTGCGACAAGTGTTATTGAAACGAAAACCATTAAAAATGTCAAAAAGTAGCTCTTAGAAAAACTCGATTATCTCATCAAAGGTTAAGCGAAATTGAACAAAATTTAAAAAAAAATGTTCTACAGCTTCTGCTCCACGTATTTAAGAAGGAATTTTTTTTGCCTGAGCTGGATTTTATATGTTAAAAATGTCTTTGAATTTTTCTTTATACTAAAACTTTCAAAGGTTCTAACTTTTGATAGCATAAGTCATTTTTNTTTTTTAGCAGTTTTTATAACTAAAAGCCGTTTATTTAAACGAAAAACAAAAAAATCGTTCTGGTCTTTTATTTTCATTGTTCTTGCACGTATTTTAAGCCCAAGATCTCGAAAATGGATTGTTAGAAAAAAAAGTAGATAGATTTTTAAAACGGTAAATGTCGTATTTTAAACTATCTTTATTTATTTTAAAAAACTTTTCTATAAATAGCCTGCTTGGCACATTGGTTTTGCTCTCGCTTCTTATGCAGAAGGCTCAGGTTCGACTCCCATCTGAAGCAATTTATTTTTGCGTGATTATTTTTTTGATAAAATTTAATTTTTCCAAAAATGTTTGTAAAACTATTTAAAAAGAATGTTTCTTGCTTTAAAATTGCATAAATAACTTTAAAAAGTGTTTTTAAACTAAATCCAGCACGTTTTAACACATTTTTTTCACTTGTCGCAACTTTTTGCACAGTTTGGTCAGCCGTGTGAAAACGAGTCATAATTTTTCATTTTTGAAAAAATTTTCGGGTCGGAAAAACATGAAAAGATAGCCCAAAGTCCTGTTTTTTATACACCCTGTAATTAAGTTAAAAAAATTCGTAAAGTTTCTTTTTTTTACTCACCTTGTAATTTTTTAATAGCTTAAATGTTTCTTATAAAACATAACTTTTGAAGTGTTAGACAAATTGTTGCCTCAAACAAGAGCTCAGTGAGACAAGAATGTTTTGATAATGTAAACGATGATCGTTACAAGCGTTTTTATGAGCATCTCAATCGAAGAAATGGCACCCATTATTCACACATTATGCCTCTAAATAACCAAGCATTGTTAAACATTTCTGTGAGTAAATTTAAATGACTCTCATCCATCAATAATGCAAATTTTGGAGCTACTACGCCTGGGGGGCGCACTTAACAGGAATAAAAATGCCGAAGTAAAAATGTCAAAAAAAATTTTTCACCGAGAATAAGTGGTAAAAGTCACCCCTCCCCTTTAACAAGTGACCCCTTATGGGTAATTTTATGCGGGGAATCGATTGCGCGCCCTCCCGAACCTTAAAAATGCTTCCTTGACCCTGATTCAGGGAAGGAATCAGTGTATTGAAGCGAAAATCAAATATTTTCGGATTTTTATGAGAAAACCGTCGATTCTTAGGTTTTTATAGGCGGAGAATCGATTGCACTCACTCCCGTACCGTGAAAATGCTCCTTGATTCAGGGAAAAAAACTAAAAAATCGCACTTTCAGATTTACGCTTAAAAACACCAATTCCTTTCCTGAATCAGGGTCAAGGAAGCGTTTTCAAGGTTCGAGAGTGCGCGCAATCGATTTCTTGCATAGAAAAACCTCAGAATTGACAGTTTTCTCATAAAAATCCTTAAATGTTTGATTTTCGCTTCAATACGCCGATTCCTTCCCTGAATCAGGTCAAGGAAGCATTTTTAAGGTTCGGGAGTGCGCGCAATCGATTCCCCGCATAAAATTACCCCTAAGAAATCACTTGTTAAAAAAATTTTTGACATTTTTACTTCGGCATTTTTATTCCTGTTAAGTGCGCCCCCCAGGCGTAGTAGCTCCCAAATTTTCAAATAATCGGCTATTTTGGGGTTTCCCAAGTGTTGAGGTCCTTTTGTTAGCTATATACATAGGCAAGAGGGTACTGTGTCCCACCCCTAATTCGTCGTATCGGGGGAAAAATGAATAGACCAATTCGTATTTGGGCGGCGAAGCCGTCCAGACTGAATTCGTTGCGAGAATTCGTATTCGACATACGAGTTCATAGTCGAATTACAAGTTCATAAATCGAAAACGAATTCGTATTTCGACCAAGAATTCGTATTCTAAATACGATTTCGTTTTCAATTTACGAATTCGTTGTATGAATTCGTATTGCGACTACGAATTCGTATTGGCTTACGAATTCTTATTATACTTACGAATTCGTAGTCGAAATACGTATTCGTTCTCGATGTACGAATTCGTATTTGACGTATGAATTTGTATTTCGACTACGAATTCATATTGACTTACGAATTCGTAGTCGAAATATGATTTCGATTTACGAATTCGTAATCGACGTATGAATTCTTATGTCGAATAATACGAATTCGTATTCGAATTACGAATTCGTAGTCGAAATACGATTTCGTTTTCGACTACGAATTTATAGCGTAAAATCAAGCATTAAAAAAATTTTTGTGGAAAAATCATAAAAATGAAAAACAAAAATGACAAAAATTATTGATCAATTTTGCACTAAAAAAGCTCAAAGTTTCCCATCTAAATTCATGATTGTTCTCAAAAAAAAATAAATTTCTGAACACATTTTCATCATAAAAACAACCGTTTTAAAAAAAAATTTCGTCTGCGGCGCTGTTTTTTTCTCTCTAAAATCACAGGATTAAATCATTTTTTGCCTGTCGACCTTTTTTGGTCGACAGTGACCTTTGGAACCAATTCGTATTTTGGGGCCCAGTATCTCCCTCCTGCTTGTCCATGTATGGTTAGCTACATCATTGTATCGTGTTATATATGTTGCGCCCGGTTTTGAATTTCGATCGATTCAGAATCGGCTAGCGAAAATTTTTAGTTCAGTTTCGGCTACCGATTCTGAATCGGGCGAGATTCAAGATCGGACGCAACATACAGTACCGAAAAAAACTTTGCCGCCCTTATAACGTTGCTGCCCTTATAAGGGCGGCAAAGTTTTTTTCCGGTACTGTATATAAAAAGACAATCTTATTCCATTCTCTAAATATTGATAGGAAACTGAATTAGAAAATGATAAAATTTTGTCATGTGGAAATTCATCTGCTAGAATAAGAAGAAATTCTACATTCATCAGCCCAGATACACCAATGAATGAGCGCTCTCTTTGCTCATTTGATTATGTCCTCAATTATAATCCATTGGTTAGTAAAATTTCAAACAAAGTATTGGTACTACTTCGGATTAGCTGCCCCAAGTGACAGGGTACTGAAAATGGGAAAAAATTTTTAATTTTTTTTTCCAAAAAAGACCCTATAGGGGTATTTTTATGCGGGAAATAGATTGCGCGCGTTCCCGAAGCGCGAAAATGCTTCCTTCACCATCACACGTGTACAAGTGGATCTTCGAAAATCCGATCCGATTGCACGACCCCAGCCCCGTCACCGTACGACCCCTAGGCCTAAAAAAACGCTTCTAAAAAATGATCGTGCTTCGCTCGACTTCGCGAAATGTGTTGTTCATGCTGTGCGTCATGCACGACCCCCCCCCCTCTCAACCCCTTGCACTATGCATGACCCCGGGTCTTTGTTCGAAGACCCTAAAAGACCCATTGTGCATGTGTATTCACCATGAACTAGGGAAATTTATGGAGAAATCCGCTTAAACGCTTGAAAACAAGCAACAAAGCGTTTAAGGGGATTTCTCCATAAATTTCCGACGTCCATAAAGTTGACACGATAAAGTTGACATGAATAAAGTTGACAAGATAACGTTGACATGAATACAGTTGACTAGATAACGTCGAGAACACGAGATACGACTTCTCTGACCTAATTCGTCGTGGAAAAATTCTTAGACTTCAACAAACAACGCAAAAAAAGGATTGATCGTTTCGCGTCAACTTTTTCATGTCAACTTTATCGTGTCAACTTTATGAACGTCAAATCTCCCTAGTTCATGGCGAATGGGGCATTTTCAAGGTTCGGGAATGTGCGCAATCGATTCCTCGCATAAAATTACCCCTATAGGGTCTTTTTTGGAAAAAAATTTTAAAAATTTTCCGGTTCCCCAGTACCCTGTCACTTGGAGCAGCGAAGTAGTACAAAATTATTTAATTTTTAGAGAATGCCTTCGACATTAATCGCGGCCAATTGTACTGAAAGACATCCACCTCAGAAATTGAATGGGAAAAGAAAGATTGAATGCCAGTCTCTTCAATATAAAATAAGAGTGATCATGTTTGACGAAAAATGCGATTCATTCCAAGAGCAAGAAGAAACAATATCCTTAGCTTGTATACCTGTTCTAAAAGTACTTTTTTTAGTTGGTATAATTTTGATATAACATAAATTTTAGGCTGAAGCATCAGTAGAAGATCACAATTCTCATGATAATCTAATCATCGGTGTTAATGCGGGAGTTTCATAAAAATGTATAAAATTGTAAACAAAATGAAAATTTTTGGGAGCTACCACATTTTTTGCCTAAAAACGACTTGGGTAAAAATGTGCGGGGAATCCGAATTTGGCATTTATAAAATTCCTTGGATTCAAGAAAAGCTGTATATCGAAGCGAAAATTTGAGAAAATCATTTATTAATTGGATTAAGAGATGTTGTCCTGAAAGGTCGAAGGTCTCAGGCGACAAAGCGCTATGGCCCAAAATTTAGAAACCCAAAATTAGGCTTAGGCCTTTTCCAAAAACGACCCATATAGGGGTAATTTTATGCGGGGAAAATCGATTGCGCGTATTCCCGAAAATTGAAAATGCTCCCCTGACCCTGATCCAGGATAATAAAAGTGTGTATTGAAGCGAAAATATGAAAATTTTCGATTTGTCTTCTGAAAATCATCGTTCCTGGGGCTAGTTTATGCGAGGAATCCGAAAAACATGCTCTCGAAATAATGCTTCCCTGAATCAGGGTAAGCATGTGTAATAACAAGAAAGTAACTCAAATCTTTCTTTGTTAATTTCGTGTTATTACACATGCTTACCCTGATTTAGAAAAGCATTTATTCGACTCGAAAGCACGTTTTTCAGATTCCTCGTATAAAATAACCTCAGGAATGATGATTTTCAGAAGAAAAATCCAAAAAATTTTCATATTTTCGCTTCAATACACACTCTTGTTTCCCTGAATCAGGGTCAGGACAGCGTTTTAAACACTCGGGAATGCGCACAATCGATTCCTCGCATAAAAAGTGCCCTAAAAATGGTATCGAAAAAGCGACAAAATTCACAACAGCCTTTTCGATGTCATTTTTAGGGGCTTTTTTGAAGGTTGATCGAGAAAATCGTTCTACTTTATCAAAATATAGTTAATGACAAATTTTTTAAGACCAAGATCACCGGATTTGGCAATTGCAGCGCGAAGCCTGTAGGTTTTGAAGTTGATGATCAAATTTAATGAAAATTTTCACAAAAATTGCCTGAACTGCAATATAGTTTGGGTATTGAAACGAAAATCGATCAAATTTGAATTTTCAACAATCCGCAACTCGGCATTTCCGAACAAACAACCTTTAAACATGTAAATTGAATACAATTTTGTATCGCGAATTAACTTTTCCCCTTCTGCTCCTTCTTCTTCGCTGTTAACAATGATGCTTCCGCGCGCGACAATTGACAAAAGAACAAAAAAAGTGTCATACATTCCAGGAGCTTTTGTGTTATTGTTCAATAAAAATCTTTTCTTTTAGCATTCTAAACTATCTTCTAGACGGAAATTATCTAGGCAACGCTTATTCGTAACTTTGTTGCTTATGTATCTTAAAGAGGGAGTAAAAAGAAGGGACTATTCTCAAAAATTTTTTTGATCAAAACAGCCTATATAGGGGTAAAATCATGCGAAAAATCGATTGCGCGCAAAGCGTGAAAATGCTTTCTTGACCCTGATTCAGTAAAATAGATGTACGTATTGAAACGAAAATCGAAAAATTTTGAAATTTCTCCTTCAAAATCATATTTCTGCGCACATTCCCGAAGCTTGGAAACGCTTCCTTGACCCTGATTCAGGGTAAATTAATGCATGTTGAATTTTCGCTTCAATACACACTCTTATTTCCCTGAATCAGGGTCAAGGAAGCATTTTCAAGATTCGGGAATACGCGCAATCGATTCCTCGTATGAAATTACCCCCAGAAATATGATTTTGAGGAAGAAATTTCAAAAATTTTCGCTTTTCGCTTCAATACACACATCTATTTCCCTGAATCAGGGTCAAGGAAGCATTTTCATGCTTCGGGAATGCGCGCAATCGATTTTTCATAGCGAACTAACTTTTCTTACCTACTCTTCTCTTCACTGTTAACAATGGCGCTTTCGCGCGACAATGGAACAAAAGAATGAAGCTACCGACGGGAGTAAGATTTTTCCCAATAAAATGGACTAAGTTGATTTAAATTTTTTCGTGTCAATAAACGGATTTTATTGATAATCAGGCAACGAAAAGTTCGTACGAAAAATATTTGTACGAAAAGTATCGTACGAAAAGCGTGCTGTACGAAAAGTTCTATACGAAACGTGATGTACGAAAGGTGAGTGTACGAAAAGTGTTTGTACGAAAAGTCCGTGCGAACCACAATTGCACGAAAAGTTATACTTCCAACGGTCGTTTCTAGAGTTGTGATCAATGAAACCGGAACCAGAACCGAAGATTTGAAGAACCGGAGCTGATTGAGAAAAAATTTTCACCAAAAATGTCTAATTTTTGGCCTCAAATCGCTATTTTTGGCCAAAAATGCTATTTTTAGTCATTTTTGTTCAAAAAACTACTTTTATAAAAATGGGAAAAATCCACAACCGCCAATTTGAAGAACCAAAAAAAAAGAACCGGCACCGATAGAACCGAATGTTTAACTCTCAAAACACCGCTGGGGTCTGTGAAAAACGTAAAAAATTCATATCTCGGCGAAATTTTTGAAAAAAAGGTTTGATTTTAATAAAGGCAAAAAAAGTTATTTCGATCAGGGAATCGAACCCTCGGCCTTTTAAAGTCAAAGTCATTCACATTACCACTGAACTATGAAGGACAAAATTTTCAGTTTTTACAATTAAGCATAGAAGCGGTGCGCATTCGGCGCACTGCTTCAACCGGGATGATACAGTAGAAAAGTTGTCTTTCAAATTTATCCCAGAAGAGTCGCCTTTCGAATTTGTCTCAGAAATGTTGCCCAGAATTGCCCTTCAAAAACCCCCCTGAGTAGTTGAAATCGGCGCGAGATTCCTTTCATTTGAGCGTTTTCTGAAGACTACCTTTTGGTGTCGTCGTGGACGTGCATGGCATCCCTGCGTGGTCGTGCATAAATTATAAATTTTTAGCCTTAGGCTAAGCCTAGGCCTAAGGTTTAGGTCTTAGGCTTAGCCTTTAGCCTAAGACTTAGGCCTAAGCCTTAGGCCTAGGCCTAACCTAAGGCTTAAGCTTAGGCTAAAGGCTAAGCCTTAAAGGGGGGATGCAGATCGAGGCAGGATTTCGAAAAAAAATTTTTTCTCCAAATTGGCTACTCGGGGGTTTTCCGCACGAGAAATCGATTGGCGCAAGTCCCGAGTTCCGAAAAAATTTCATAAAAACATGTAACATGTTTCAAAATCTTGTTAAATATTTCGATTTTTCTAAAAAAAATTTCAAAACAACTTGCTATACACCATCACAAAAGTTGTTGTTTAGGCCAAGATCTACAAAATGAGCTATCATGTGTAGCAAGTTTCGACAACAAGTGAAAACATGTTACATGTTTTCACTACTGCCCCGATAGGGGTCATGAAAATTTTTCGGGACTCGGGACTTCGATTTCTCGTGCCGAAAACCCCGAGTACCAAAAATCAGCTAATTTGGAGAAAAAAAATTTTTTTCGAGATCCGGCCTCAATTTGCACCCCTCTTTAAGCCTAA